>NW_019379679.1:310287-329858 GCF_000648655.2 Copidosoma floridanum
TTATTGGACCTTATTTGAATCTCGCGCGTCACCTTCGGTACTATTTTTTTTTTGATCTAGTGATTTCCCACGTCAGAGAGGTTGGGTCCTAGAGAATTCCCAAATCTGGCCGGAACTATATCCCATCGCTCATCGCTGGTATTTCGAATTTCGAGTGTAGTGCGCATGCGCCCTGGCCTGGGGTGGGAGTAAGATGACTCGACTTACTCTCGTATATAAATATAATTATTTATTCAATAAATATAACTAATTCGACTATTTTGCGATCCTCACATGCACTGGAAATTAAATTGCAAACGACTGGTGATAATTTTAATAGTAGAAACTCTACCATTGAGGCGAAATAATAGTTTTATTAGATTCTCGCAGGACGTACCACATTTTATTTTTTTTACAAAAAAATAATACTCTGACAATTTTTTGCATGGCAATTGCAAAACCTGCAAACGATTCCGCAATTTTTGGTTTTTTTTTTTTTTTTGCTGGATGCAAGTCGTTCGCATAGTTCACTGTGCTAGAGCACTATAATATAAAAAAAAAAGGTATAGAGTATAGAGAGAGACTATACTATAGAGAGACGCTATATTATATACATATAGTTAGAGTAATGTGACACATCTTTGTGTGCATACGAAAGAGGAAAAGAGACAGACTTCGACGCTGCAGTCATCAGCGCTGGCCGGTACGTAGCTATTATTTATAAATATGTACACACCAGCGTACGCTCGCTCGCTCGATCGTTTTACGGTTTACGGGTGAACTCTCCATATGAGAAAGTTTACCTTAAAAGCTCAAAGTAGATGGCGCCAGGGTAAACCAGCTCTGTAATATTGACACCCGGAAAAATTTAACATACGTTATTTTCAAACAATTTTTTTTTTTCAAGAACTACTGTCAAAAATACGTTATATTTCATGTAATGAAAATAACTAATTAATTAGCCATATATAATATTTTTCGCTTATATTTTATGAAGAACAATTACTTAGATCCATGAAACTCATCTGTACACATGGATAGAGGAGATATCTCCGTTGATAAAGAAGATATCTCCGTTGATATGTACAGATGAGCTCTATGGATGTTTTATCTAAGTAATTATTCTACATAAAATGTAAGCGGTCAATATTTTATATCGTTTGATTAATTAGTTATTTTCATATGCGATATAACATATTTTTTAAAGTCGTTCTTGAAAAAGAAATTTGTTTTAAAAACAGTATAGTTTGAATTTTTCCTTACTTAACTATATGAAGCCAATACGATTGATTTAAAAGTGTTAATAACAATAAAATTTTATTTTAAAATAAAGTTCAAACTATTGATCATTATTAGTGATAATAAGAAAAGTAATAATAAGAAAATACCAAAAAACAAGCAGAAATATATTGTCGTGAGGTTGAAAACGAATTTATATTCAAATTATCCATGGAAACGCTTGAATTTATTAACGAGATTATTAATAACAAGTGAGTACGAATGTTTAAACAAAAAATATTTTGAACCCACTGGCAAATATTTATTTAAAATTTTTTTAAAACATTTTTTTACATGTTAAGTTTTTCACAAGATGTTATGAAGAAAAATCGAAAATAGTACAGTTGCTGTTGCAGGCACATCATTCCAGAGAAAATGCGTAAAAAATATTTCTCCTTAGTGTCAAAACTGATAAACAAATAAAGAAATTTTAACAGTCAAATAAGTATCTGAAAGTGATTTTTTTATCGTAACATTATTTAAAATGATAAAAAACGTCACTTGTTGTACATTCTGAACTTTAAAATATAAAGCTGTTCTTTTACTTACTGCGTGTATTGACAGCATATAAAAATTCTTATATCTTCTTTATTCTAGAGTCTTTTAGCTAATCTATTTTCACCTTGTTTTTGTTTGACAGTGACACTTGCACAGAGGTCAAAATCAACTAATACACGAAGATCGCTACAGTTACATGATGATTACAACACACCCCTTAATCGATCGAAAAATTATTTGTAGTCTTGTGTTCACGCTTTTGATTAGATTGTCTCTATATGCATGTATGTATGTATTACACACCACTTCTGCTATTTTATATTGCTACAAAATCTTGAAATTAAGGTGCTCAGCCACTCAATTTCAAGAATTTTGACCTCGAGCTTGCATGGCTATGTATTAAGTGTTGTTGGAAGATTTAGGCTCGCAATTCTGTAACTTATTGCCTCTCATTTCTAGAAATGAATTGTTAAACTATTTTCATTATTTTAACAACTATTGTTAAATATGTTCTCTAGAGAATACGTAAAAAAATACGAAAATCTATTTCTTGTTTCTTTTAGCATACGGTTTTGTGCATTTTATTTATTGACAACCACTGACAGAAATATCATATTTTGTGGCGTATAGACGAAATATTTGACTTTTTATGTATAATAGCACAGTTGTCGCAAACTGGTAGCGAAATTGTAAATAACATTTTATATTCGGAGGCGCAAAGTGCTGTTAAACATCCATGGAAATGCTCTGCAGGCTAAGGTGAAAATTTAGTTCATGCGTCCACAGCACAAGGTGCCTCTTTGAAGTTGTGTGTTCAATAGTACTTAAAAATTAAAGACATGCACTGGAGGCAGTTTCATTTGTTGAACGGGAAATTCAAGTATTCAATTCCCATTGGCTGATTCCATTACCTAACCTCTTTCATTGGTAAATTTTATACTTCCCGCTCAACGAATTAAACTGCCTCCAATGTACATCTATACATTTATTATATATCTATCTCTCTAGTCTATTACAGTTAAATAACTTTAAAGAGATAAGCAAACGTTCTCATAATCAACTTATATGTGCATAGTAGTCATGTAAATTGCAGATAAATGATGTAGAAAACGCATGCATGAACTAAAAATAACAGAATATTCTTCAAGTTTCCAGTATTCGATTTAGATGAATGCAAACATTACTACGACATTGTAATGTAAAACAAACATTCCTGAAGACAGAGTGACTCGAGGGCACAATGCCTTGTTCTTGGCGTACAGCATTGAATAATTCTATCTTTAGGCGTTTTTTGCCTAATTCACATATGCCATCAGGAACTAAAATAATTATTCCAGCCCAATAGTCTTAAAGTAATTTCTATGCTTTCTCACTCAGAAGCGCAAAGTAATTTCATGGGTTAAAACGGCACCTTGTACAGGATCTCTATAAGAAATATAACTCTCGTTAGTCGGTGGTTAGGTACTAAGTGTATGATGTTCGCGCTTTTAGTCCACAAGTGACCAGAACTTGACGATACCTGAAATACAATTCGTAAAAAACATTCTTCCGTTACGTCAAAATTTATGAATGTACTAAAAAATAGTAACACTTAACAAAAAAAGTCACACAGAAATTGAGTAATCATTACCTTATATTAACTTAGGAATTGTAGTGATGGAGTACCAACCTTTCAGATTTACCTCTCCATTCACTATGTGGAAATTATAGTATGCTTTTCCTGACACCTTATATTTTAAAGTATTTTTTAATTGACCTTTGTTCACTTTGTTTTCATTCTGGAAAAATACTGACACAAAAGTCATCCAATAAAAGAGCCTCTTCAAATCAACAAAATAATTGAGTCAAGAAAATAATAAAGAAAATTAATGTAGGTAACACATCACAGCGTTTGAATCCTGCTTTTCCAGCAGCTGTGTCAAGTACCACACCAACAAAAGGCAAGTTAGTTAATTTTCTGTAATCCAAGAAAACGTTTTTGGTGAAAAAATAGTTCAATGTATTTGTGGTTTTCGTATTGTAATAAAATATAATGAATTATTAATATACTGGTCTTAAAAAAACTTTAAAATATCCAGCTTTTAGTAGAAACTGTAACTGTACTGTTAAATTTATTATTAGTTGGTACTCAAGCAGCTTTGGTGCAATGTTGTGACAAATGAAACCAAAAGGGAAAAACACATCATAATGTTAATGTACAGCCCCATTAGGTCGATTATCTTTTAGGTAAATAAATAACTTATCCACAAGGCCTTTGCTATAGTAACACGATAGATGTTGTTTTGAATGAAAAGATTTAAGAAATTTAATAAAATAAGCTAATGTACAGTGATTCGCGAATAAATTACTTGTAAATAATTTTTACAGAAGCTATGCTACTTTAAAGACGTAGTCTGTTAAACAAATCTTATCTTACTAATATATAAAGCAAAACCGCTAAAACCGTTGTAATCGCTAACCGCGAAAACTACTGAACCGATTTTGCTGAAATTTTGCATACCGATTCTTGACACTTCCTAAATGGTTTTAGTATGGTTTTTATCTTAAAAAATTTAATAACAATAGCAATAAACAAGCTCAAAGTTTTTAAAAAATACACCTGCTTTTCACTTTAGTTAAGTAGAATCCGCTAGGTGGCGTCGAGTTAAAATTTAAGCCACCCGCAATCAATGATAGTGAAGAGTGGTTATAAGCTTCCCCGCCGAGACGACGATTTTCGTAGTCGTTTTTCGGCAGTCCTGTAAGAACAAAGGTGTTTGTCGTGAAGCTGGGCATCCCGGCTACCGCTAACACTTTTCGTTCATGGACAAGCGAAATACAACGGCTGTTACCCCGAATCGCCAAAATAACCGAGTGCCACGGAAAAATAGGCGATTAAAACATCAACGTCTCAGGCAAAATACCAGGAGACGTCCGGCCAGAGCTCAACCTGCTTCACCAACACTACAAGGTTTGGAAGCTCTTCTTCCATCCAACCTGGTCCTAGAAGAGCAAGCCAAGCAGAACAACCATGAGGAGCGTGAGCAGACATATCGGCTGGAAGGTTTACCAGCCTCCTCCTCAAAAGTTGATCGCGAGAGGAACTCTAAGAAGATATTTTTCAGGCCCACTACCCTGACTGACAGTCAGCATATCGTGATCCGGGGAACGACCCGGAAACGAGATTTTGTTCGGCCATCTACATACCTTCCTCTAGCGCGTTCACCTTTTGCAGAGACTCCAAGGGCAAGGACGAAGCAACCTCGGGTCCAGATACCCGAGCTCCGCGATCCCCGTCGACTAAGCAGAGTTAAGCGGCAAATATTTGCCGTTTATTGAACGCCTGATAAAGCGTGTCAAATAATTGACCCTCACCAGCTCTCCATCGTTAGGAAAAAAAAAAATGAAGAAAAAAATCGACCCTTTTCAGGGCCATCAATAAATTTTACCGTAAAGTAACTTTCAATCTCATCGGTCTTTTTAAGAGCCATTAAACGTTAAACTACTATTCTAAAAATAGATTTGCCCTTTGCTGGGAGACATCGAGAGCAGAGCTGTTTGTCGTGAGTCTGGGAACCCCGGCCACCGACGACTTGTTACACTCGAATTACATAGGCCAGAAATTACTTTTCCTCCAAGATTAGCGTTCAGCTAACTTGGTCAATCTCATTGGCCTTTTTCAGGGCCATTAAACGTTGAACCACTTTGCCGAAAATAATCTTATTTGTACTTTTAGACAAATGTCTTTAAGCGAATTGCAACGATTCGTCCAACAGAGATCTATTTAAAGACAGCTGATTCCAAAACTAAGTCAGTCATTTACTGGCAGACATCGAGAGCAGAGCTGTTTGTCGTGAGTCTGGGAACCCCGGCCACCGACGACTTTCTACACTCGAATTACATAGGCCAGAAATTACTTTTACTCCAAGATTAGCGTTCAGCTAACTTGGTCAATCTCATTGGCCCTTTTCAGAGCCATTAAACGTTGAACACCTGCCAAAGTATATATTGTAATTGACAAAATATAACAAACACAGCCCTTTTAAGGGCGCGCAAAAATTTTTAACAATGCCTCGAATCGCAAGAGGGTGAATCGGGAGGAGAACTTCTAATGCTTTAAATGTTTACAACTTTAGGAGTCGAGAAACTGATGCAGAACATTCATCGAGAGTAGAACAGCAACGGCAAAATCGACGATTGATCAACCATTTAAGTGATAGATCCGCTTTCTGTTACAATCCTGACATTGATTACTTAAATCTTCCATCAATTCAAATTGGCGGAATGGTTTCTATTTGCACTCATTGTGGCGCTAAAAAATGGAGAGATGAAGCTCCAGGGCTCTGTTGTTCTGGTGGTAAAGTTTCCCTTGATCCACTGGAAAATCCTCCTGAATAGGTAAGATGGCTGTTAATGGATGAACACCCCCTATCAAAACATTTCCTTGATAACGTCAGACGTTACAATACGCAATTCCAAATGACGTCATTTGGAGGGAAAGAAATTAGAGAAGGAAACTTTATGCCAACTTTCAAAATCCAAGGTCACGTATACCACTTAATAGGTAGCTTACTTCCTGAACAGAACAAGAGTCCGCAGTGCTTACAAATCTATTTCATGTCTGAAGCTGAACAAATTTCTATTCGGTCAGATAATGCCCTAAAAAAAACTTTGATTGAATCATTACAAAAGGTGATGCATGATTGCAATCCTCTTATAAGAACTTTTGAATCCAATTATGACTCTCGAACAGTAGATGAACTTGAAAACTTAAAATTGATTATTCATGCTGATCGAACTCCTGTTGGGGAGCATCGAGGACGATAAAATGCGCCTAGAGTGAATGAAGTTGCTGCATTAATAGTTAACGAGGAAAAAGGCCCTAGAGACATTATTTTACATGGTCGACATGGGCGGTTGGAGCGAGTTTCTGAGCTCCATCGATTCTATGACTTCTTGCAATATCCTCTTATGCTTGTTTTTGGAGAAAATGGATATTCTATTGATGTACCACTTTACGGTGTTCCAAACAAAACTGTTTCTTGCATGTAGTTCTACTCTTATAGGTTTATGTTAAAAAATGATCATATAAATTACCTACTTTATTATAAGAACTTACTCAATCAATTTGTTGTTGATATGATGGCAAAAATGATCACAGAACGTTTACTTTACTTGCGAACACATCAAAAACAACTGCGTGCTGAAAGTTACATTCATCTACGAGATGCAATAAATAATGATCGTAACATTGAACCCTCCAGTATCGGACAGCCTGTAATATTACCATCCTCATTCACTGGCTCACCGCAATATATGCATGAAAAAACTCAAGATGCAATGGCTTACGTACGTGGGTTTGGGCGTCCATGTTTATTTATCACTTTCACGTGTAACCCTGAGTGGTCGGAAATAAAAAATGAATTACACAAAAATCAAAAACCTTCAGACAGGCATGACATTGTTTCAAGGGTTTTTCACTTGAAATTAAGGAAACTTATAGATGTCCTCACTAAGAAAGCAATATACGGCGAAGTTGATGCTTGGATCTATAGAGTCGAATGGCAAAAACGAGGGCTACCTCATGTGCACATACTTTTATGGCTTAAAACAAAAATTTAGCCGGATGAAATAGACAAGATCATTTCAGCTGAATTACCAGATCCTCAACAAGATCCCTTGCTATTCAGTATAATTTCGAAAAGTATGATTCATGGACCTTGCGGCGAATTTAACATGGCTTCACCATGTATGGATAATGGAAAATGTACAAAAAAGTTTCCTCGAAATTTTATTAAAGAAACCCTAACTGCAGATGATGGCTACCCAACCTATCGTAGAAGAGCCGCTGCAGATGGAGGTCATAGTTCTGTACTTACAATTCGTGGCAAAGAAGTACAGATTGATAACCGTTGGATTGTACCGTACTCACCTGTCTTATCACGATGTTTCAATGCACACATTAACGTTGAATTTTGTCATTCAGTGCCAGCAATTAAATATGTTTGCAAATATATCAATAAAGGATCGGACCGTGCCACTTTTTCAGTTGGAAACATTGACGAAATTGCAAACTATGCCAATGGACGCTATATTTGTTCCTCTGAGGGATTTTGGCGTTTTTTTGACTTTGAGATTCACGTACGGTATCCTCCAGTCTTACATTTAAATTTTCACCTAGAAAATTATCAAAGAGTTTACGTAAATCAGCAAAACATTCAACAGATTCTCGAAAATCCAAGAAAAACAACGTTGATGGCGTTTTTTGAACTTTGCGTAATAGATGATTTTGCTAAAACTCTTTTGTATTCCGAAGTTGCCGCCTATTACCGATGGGACTGTAATAAGTTTGTGAAAAGAAAACGGGGTAAAGATGTTCCAAGCTGGCCAGGAGTAAAAAAAGATTCAGCTATAGGTAGAGTTTATACGATTCATCCCACCAAGTCGGAATGCTTCCATCTTCGAATGTTACTTCAATATGTTTGAGGCCCAACTTCATTTGAGTACTTAAAAACCGTTGATGGTGTTACTAACGCAACTTTCAAAGCTGCCTGTTACGCACTTGGTTTATTGGAAAATGCTGATCAATGGAAAAACACACTAGCAGATGCTGCTTTGTCTGATAATCCATCTAAATTACGTGACTTATTTGCTATTATTTTAGTTTTTTGTGAACCATCGCAACCTCAAATTTTATGGGATATGTTTAAACAACAATTATGCGAAGATATTCTTCACTCTCGACGAATTCAACTCAACGATTTTGAAGTTGAATTTTCTGAAGAAGTGTTCAACAGAGGTTTAATTGAAGTAGAAGACAAGATCATCTCTCTTTCAGAAAAAAATTTGACTGCATTTGGGCTAAACTCACCGGTTCGAGATGAACTCTGTACTAATAATCCTTTGGAACATTCCATCAGACATGGTTATGATCATAACTATTTATATAACTACGTTGAGCAAAATCTTCCTAAGTTGGTTCCAGACCAACGACAATCTTTTGATCGTATAATTGATAGTGTCTTAAATAGTAGTGGAAAAGTCTTTTTCCTGGATGCTCCTGGAGGCACTGGAAAAGCATTCCTCATTAATCTTATGTTGGCCCAAGCAAGATCGGCTGGAAAACTGTCCCTTGCTGTTGCATCTTCTGGCATTGCTGCCACTCTCTTAAGTGGAGGTAGAACAGCTCACTCTACTTTTAAACTTCCATTATGTGTTTTTTCCGGAGAAGATTACACGTGCCCGATACGCAAAAATGGCCCATTTGCAAAAATTCTTCAAGATACAACATTTGTTGTATGGGATGAGTGCACAATGAATCACAGAGCTCACATTGAAGCAATTAATAGAACATTGCAAGATTTAAGATCAAACCAGAATTTAACGGGTGGCATTACATTTGTTTTTGCTGGTGATTTTAGGCAGACGTTACCAGTAATTCCGAGAGGAACTAGAGCTGATATTATTCATGCCTGTTTAAAATCATCATTTCTCTGGCATTATGTAGAGTCTCTTCATTTACGTACTAATATGAGAGCACATCTCTGCGGAAGAAACACGGAATTTCCAACAAGGCTATTAAAAATTGGCGATGGCACGATGGAAAATGAAAACGGTTTTATCACCCTAGATCAATCCATTGGAAAACTGGTTACAACTGTCGATGATCTTATTTCTGAAGTTTACTCAGACATTGAAAATTTGTCAAACAAATCATACCAATGGTTATGTGAGAGAGCGATAATTTCACCGAGAAATTCTACAGCAGAGGAAATTCACAACATTATTCTTCAAAAGTTTGTAGCTGATTCTCGAGAGTACCTCTCTATTGATTCAGTCATCGCATCTAAAGATGTTGTTAATTATCCTCAGGAGTTTTTAAACTCCCTAACTCCATCAGGATTTCCACCCCATAAGTTGAGTTTGAAAGTTGGAGCTCCGATTATGCTACTACGTAATCTTCAACCTCCGAACCTGTGTAATGGAACCAGACTGCAAATTAAAACTCTGCGAAATAATGTTATAGAAGCTACTATTTTGACAGGTCCAGCATCAGGACAAATAGCTTTTATTCCAAGAATTCGGATGATACCACCTGATTTACCTTTTCAGTTCAAGCGATTACAGTTTCCTGTCAAAGTTTCTTTTGCGATGACAATTAACAAGTCGCAAGGACAAACTTACAATTTTGTGGGGGTAGATTTACGTTCAAACTGCTTTTCACATGGACAATTGTATGTCGGGCTTTCAAGAACTGGTGATCCACATCATCAGATTGTTTTAATTCCTTCTGGAAATAAAACTAAAAATGTCACGTATACATAATTTTAAATTATATATTTGTATCTTTACAGCTTTAACAAATAACCCTTTGTTATATCATAACGTTAACATGTAAAAATCAACGGCCCTTTTCAGAGCCAATACCTATTTTATGACGTAAAGAATGCACGATACTTTTTACCATCATTTTTTTCCTTTTTTAGATATTTTCAATAAGAAGTTATTTGTTCCAAAAAGTGTTAAAAATAAATGTGAAGTTTTTTAACTTAAAACGTCCTATATTATTTGTCAACGCACATGTGTTTCATTCAGCGAGTTTCGGGCGAAGCCGAGACGGGGGGCTGCTAGTATTTTAATAACTGGTCATCGTATAATAGAGATTGTTTTTAGAATATTGTAAAAAAAATCGTTTGTACATTACTTACAAGTCTACTGTTTGTAAATCGCAGATAAAAAATCAATATCATAGAGCCAATGAAGCCAATGAAGGCGAATCGTTTCAAGTCGTGGCTGACAAGACTGGAAATAACAGCAGCAATATTAACTGTGATGTTGCAGAGAATGGTAATCATAAAACTACTCATCTTATATGTAGTATATAATCTTATTTGGAGAGAAAAAATGCTAATATTTCTAGTTAACATGGATAAGCTATGATGTTCATTTTTCTGTAGTTCTTCCTAAAACTAGTTGTATCTGAATGTAAGATTTGTGGAAGTAACGTAATTTTTTGCCTAAGTAGAACAGAAAAAGAAACGTCGAAAGCGAAGAACCAAAAAAAAGAGAAAAACAAGACAGAACCCGAGGAAAAACGGAGGAAGAAGACAAGGAGAGGAAAAAAAGGTAATTGCATGTTTTTTTCTAGTTTCAGCGTTCTTACTACTTCGAATCTGCACAAACTAATTTTAAAATCTTCACATTGCACGTGATAAACGATTTTGTGGAATGAGATGATCAACTGTTGGGAGCTTTAATTTCACAGTGTATTATTTTTTGTTATTTCCCAGCAATTGAGTACACTGTAACAAAAATTTTTTTTCCTGATTTGGAATGCAGCTATCACAATATCTGTATAATACGACTCGAGACGGTAAGATAATTTGTAAGTACCATGATACCCTTTAGCTTGGTATTTTTGTAAATTATTGAATAGGTGATTGTAATGTACAAGGATGCTTTTTGCATGTTTCAAAAAATATTTTTTTGTAAACTTAAAGTGAGATACTGAAGAGTTAACAAAAATAATACCTATTATTACCATTGTACTTTTTCACAACTTTTTTAAAAATATGGCTTAATATAATAGTTTCTACTTGATGTAGACCATACATAAGATACAAAAATAATTATAAAGTTTTAAGAATGCATATGGAGAGCCCATTTTACACACCAAAATATTTCTTTTTTGGTGAAATCACCTATATACATACATATATTATTCAACTACCTTTCATACAGCTATTCGAGATAAGACGCGACAAGTGGCGATGCGTGGTACCTAAAATCACAATTTTAATATTTTCGAACTTCAATATTCAAACATTGGTGGAGACCATTTACATACGTAAATAATACACATTATTTATGTATTTATAAACTGAAGATTATTACAATAACTTAACTATTCATGATAATACAAAATAGTAATACGAAGTGGTGATTTAAATTAATACATTTAATTATTTTGTATGTACATGTAACAATATAAAGTAACGTATCTATGAAATCATGTCTTAATATGTATCAATGTACATTTATAACAGATGTTTAAATATTAACGAAACTTTCATTGTATAGAAAATAATAAAACATTTCATTTTGTATTGTGCGAATACAAAGATTCCTATTAAACCTGTAAGATTTCCCTAATTAACATTAGTTTTAATTCGAACAATGCAGTGGTAAAATAACGAAATCAAGTATGTGTTTATTATTTAATGTTAAGAACGAAACCGTAACGGAATGTATTCGTTTTTGTGTCATGAGTATCATCGACGCTAAGGCTGTGCTTTCGACTGTGTTCATTGCGAAGCAGAGTTTCAAGAATTGTTAGCCTTGTATGGATGGCACTTATATTGTGAATCTTGCTATTCCTAGGAAGATCGCAGTACTAAGCTAAAATTAGAAAAATACGCCTACAATTCAAAGGAGTTTTTGTTATCGTTTCACCGAAAAAAGTTTGTAAATGTACTCAGGGATTTTAGAGATAAGGAGCCATGTCTCCTTACATTTCAACTTGAGTAAAGCCCGCTGCGTGTATTTTACTTTTTGCACGTCATCACATTGCAGAACCATAATACTATAAATACTACTCTGATTGGTAAAAAAAGGTTCAGAAACACATTCTGGGAATTTATCATCTTTATAGCTTTTTTTTCAACTCGGGTAGACGTGAAGTTGATACGCCAACGCTTTGCGACGATCCGGCTTCTGGGTTCTGTTTTGGTAGTGGCAATAATAATGAAGCTTCACTTTTGTCTTTATATTATTCACATTTCAATTTTAATTATTACCGTTCAACTAAACAACCGAGCGTTTTGCAAAAGTATATTACATTTTTTAGCGTTACAGATAGTTAGTTTAGATTTTATGACAACTAAATTAATGGATTCACAGGTCAGTAGTGCTGATTGTTTATACTGTCATACCTTAAAACAATTTTTGTAGTACACGTTATCTATGTAAAATTTGTGCATACTCATATTATACTTACACACGTATGTATCGACTTCCGATCAAAAATTAAATAATACTGTTTATAAGTCATACTACGAATTACGAAATTTTTTAGCTTAATTCATACAAGGAATAGAAAAATATTTTTAATTTTTCAAGTATTTTTGTTAATAAAAACTTGAAAAATAATGATTAAAGTACGAGTACTGAACATTATTATATATTACGAGTAACATACAAAATGTATAATGCACCCAAAAAAACTTCTCTGTTCTTTTACTTTGATTTCAGAACTTTTTAAGACTACAGATTTATCAGGAAGAATACTATTTATTGCCAGTGTATAAAGGCTTCAGAAATTCTTCAGAAAATATTAACTGAACACATTAACCCTACATAACCTCTTGTTTTGCTAAAAGATATTTTCATGGGGACCTAAATAACAACCAGTTAAGGTCCTTGTTACTGTATGTTTCTGTCTTTATTTATTTCTTTGTGATTAATAGCTGATAGTTCGTTCAAGTTGACCTTCTCATTTATATTATTACTCCCATGTATACGTTCTTGGTCGGTTTCTCGGTCGCAGGTACGAAGCACGCGGGTAGTTGATAGTGCTATCTACGGGGACATTTTTCTTCCCCTGATATCTTCTTAGAGAGATAAAGGAGGCCACACAATATTCGATTAGTGTTTCGAACACGAGATGTTTAACCATTTTGGAGTGTATACATCTTACTTTTACACGTACGCAGAACATGAGGAGCATAGAAAGAAGCTAAGGATTCAAAGCTTATCAATAAGAGACAAATTCTTTCACCAGTCTTAAATTTTTGTATTTCTGAAGGGCAATGTTTAACAAATCTTTTACACCTTGCTAAATTTGCCAAAAATTTTTTAACAATCGAGATATTAACGATTAAAAATTGCACGATTATAATTTTTCAAAAGTTCGCGAAATTTCTACTAAAAAAGTATGACGTTCAGAGAAAAATGACAGAAAACATTATTTTCTTAAAATNTGCTACAATTCGCTTTCAACTTACTTTAAGATATCTTGCAACTGGTGATTACATAAATTATTTGTCTCTGTTATTCAGAGTAAGTCCAACATCAGTGTCCAAAATGATTGGAGAAAAATTTCCAAAGGATTTGAATCTGAATGGAATTTTCCACATTGTTTTAGGATGTGTAAACATTATTTTCTTAAAATGTGTCGAAGACTAAAAATACCATTTTTTTAATAGGATTCTATGTTTTTTTAAATTACTAATAAAATTTGTTAATAACCATTAATGTGCGCATTCGACCACAAGCCACAATTAAGAATCGTGTTTAGCAGGTTATAATGTATAAGAAATACTTGAGTGAGTCGTCTTAGTAAAAAAGGTCTCAGGAACACACTGGGACGTACATTAAAAAAACCACCAATTGCTTTCTGAAATATCTTCTTCTTCTCCCTACGTTTCATAAAAAGCTTCAGAGCAAGTTGTTTGTGTACCAAACGTTTAAATTTCAAATCAGGAACTTACAATAAAAAGTTGCAAAACTTTGTCATATCGGAAAAATTTTTTATTTTAGTTTCTTAACTAGTATATAATCTATTGATAAATTTAAAAAATCTTTATTTCATTATTTTAAATTACAATATCGAGTAAGAAATTTTTCTAATCAATTATGTAAAAATTTGCTGTTCCTTGTAGGCTTGACATGATTCAATAGTAGATAAATCCATTTATTTAACAAAAATTAAGCATACAGAGCGATAAACTTACGTATTACGTTTTTTTCCCCATCTTCACTCAATAGGTGATGACCAATGTATTAAAGATACAAATCTATTTAAGTTGCAGAAGCTTTCTTGCGTCAATTTTTTTTATATGATAAAACAAACATAATAGGGTATGTATAATAGATACTGAGTGATAAGAACCCATATTTCATAAGAAGCGATGCCCGTTTTTTTCGTATTTTGAAATAGTTTCATAACACTGGGAAATTTTTAATGTTGAAAAAGTTAATAAGATAGAATATTTATCTATTGACATTGTTTCTTTTAAAACATGTTGTTTCAACAATATTTGTAATACACGTTGTCTTAATTGATTTTTCATATATTCTACGTTCAGACTTCTACTAATACAAGTTTTACAAAATTACAATAGTAACTTGCGGGGCAACTTACATTTTGTCATAGATTTGTTTAAACGAGTTATTTTATAGTACAATTAGGTGACGTCATATTCGATAAAAATTAAAACAAAATGTTGTACTAACACGAAATTTAAACATTGATATTTGTATAATCGCTTGACATTCCAGTGTTCTTTTGGAATTTCGGGCCTCTCCTGGGGTGCAGTACATGTGCCCACATTTCCACGCAAATCGAGTGACGCATACTTGGTGTACCCTTTCCATGATCAGCATACGAAAAAAATACGTGCACCTTGTTCAGCAGCTCGGCCACAACGAAACGCTCGAATCAGTGGTAAAACCGAACCCTCCTCGTAGAAGTCGATCCCACGTAGTAGCTATCTAGTTATTGTACAGAATTGGAGTCACGTCAGCAATCGTCTGAGTTATCGAGGCAGGTGGAAAAGATTGGATTGAAACACGAAAGTGAGAGGATCAGACTATCGAAACCAACAGACTCGTGCCACTTGCCTCACAAATAAGAGGTTATTATAGAGTAACTTTAACCACAATTTGCAATTTTATTTTTTCACTAATCGAGAATTTCATGTTACACTAGTATTTTTTTATCAGAATGTCCGAAGAAAATTTAACTAAACCACGTTTTAAATGGCATAACCCAGTAGGACCAAGGCCTGATAGCCAGTTTGAATATACCTTGGCAGGTTACCAAACTAGCAAAACATCTCAAAAGGCGAGGCAGTTGGAGATTGAACCAATAATTCAGGATGATTCTAGCTTCTTAAAGGACAATTTCAAGGTAAGGAAACAATCAATCGTAGACAAACATATCATTTTCTTACTTTTCTCAAAAATTAAATATACAGTGGCGTATTTGTAGTTCGAACGTCTGAAGAAAATAGACACCACAATATTTGTCCTGGATACACTCAACGTCATCGTAAGCACGAAAGTTCTTTGTTTAAGTCTTTGACTTGTTTCACTTTTTTTAATAATTCACAATTTTTTTGGTTTAGGTCAGTGGTCAATCCATTTCAGTTACGGGCATCAAGAAAGTTGAAAAAGACGAGGACGGAAATACTTCCTCAGACATCAGCGTGGATTTTAATATCCCAGATGAATATGATTCAGATAAGGTTAAGGCGTGGCTTGACTCGGACAATAATGTCTTGTGTGTGACACATGTTGCTCGAAAAAATGAGCCAGTTGTCGATGAATAGACTGTAATCAACATTAAGAATATCGATTTACTCACGGTCATCATCTATAAGAAGAAGAAATAATATATGATGCCGTTTCATTATTGTTAGCAGTATGGATTTATGGGTAGGCGATCAGGCAAATAAATGTACAACACTATCACTTTTATCATCAAACACGGACACGTTTATTGTCACTATCTTTAGTATGTACTATCTTAAGTACAATGGCAAAACGAACCGAAAAGGCAGGATCAAATAAAAGAATATACGAAGACAGAGAGTGCGTGTACGAACAGACAGACTGACTGTGCGAGAGTCAGAAAACTATAGGTATTAGATACTTAAGTGCAGCGTCACGGCGTCTCGTCAGACTTCTTGCTATTGCGCATGCGTGGGAATTTAGTTAAGAGTGCCAAATATACATCTTAGGGTGCCTGTACATGGGCGTCTTGCAGTCTGTGCCAGCCAAAGCTCGATTGGCGCAATAATTTAAATCCTAAACCTGTGGCATATCACTCACAGAATTACTATTTAAAAAATTATTATAAAACAAAACATTTTTTACACTGCTTATAAGAGCTGTACAAACAAAAACGATGCCTATTACATCGTCTAACCTCAAAAACTTAATTATCGTTTTACTCAAGAGAAGGCAAAGTGGCATGTATCATAACACAATATTAGAAAATAAAATTTAAAAAATGTATTTGATTTATCGAGCATTACTGAACAGTGAAACTTATCAAGTTAAGCGGGTGTGGGTGTCTGAACTTTTTAAAGAAGTGAATAGAGTGGCTCAAGGCGCAAGTGACAATCTTGTCTTGACTCTTAGGCTCCATGACAGACAAGGATTCATAAACTTTTTTAGAATGTCACCTGAGGCTTTTGATGAATTATTGTCATTAGTTGGACCAAAAATTACAAAAAAATTTTGTGTTAGGGCTCCAATATCTGCTACAATTCGCTTTCAACTTACTTTAAGATATCTTGCAACTGGTGATTACATAAATTATTTGTCTCTGTTATTCAGAGTAAGTCCAACATCAGTGTCCAAAATGATTGGAGAAAAATTTCCAAAGGATTTGAATCTGAATGGAATTTTCCACATTGTTTTAGGATGTGTAGACAGCAAATTAGTTACAATGAAGGTAGATATATTTATGAATACACCTTTTTATATCATTAATACAAGCTTAATTAAATGATTTTACTTTCAGGCTCAACCACACAGCAGTTCCTATTTTTATGACTACAAGGGACATCACAGTATCCATCTGCAAGCTTATGTCGATGCTTACAAAAAGTTTATTGCTGTAGAAGTTGGAGCTTCAGGCCGGCAAAGTGATGGTGGTGTGTTCTGTAACAGCACAACGGGAAAAATGATCATTAACAAAAAATTCAACATCCCACAACCAGAGCCAGTGGTGCAAGATGGTTCAAAGCTGCCGTATGTGTTCTTGGGAGATGAAGCATTTGGTTTGAGCGATTACATGTTGACTCCCTATCCAAGAAGTTTGAAGTTGGATTTGAGAAAAAAAGTTTTTAACTACAGGCAATCCAGAGCAAGGCGAATAGTTGAGTGTGCTTTTGGTGAATTGATAAGCACTTGGCGGCTCTTCAGAAAACGTGTAGAAATAATATTGCCTGCCACTATTGAAGCAATGAAAGCCTGCGTCTGTTTACAAAATTTTTTGATTATGTATAATGAAGAAGAAAAGGATATCGACGAATCCGTTATCATTGATAAAAATACACAACTGCAGAGTGTTGGAAATATTAGTGCAAGAGCTAAGCGTAATGCTGCAGTAAAAGTAAGGGATGACTTTGCAGAGTACTTTATGAACGAAGGAGCAGTCCCCTTTCAATGGGAAAAAGCTAATAACTGTGACTTTTGACATTCATGTAAGGTGAATAAAATTGTAAGATATACATATAATAACCAATTAATATTGATTTTTGATTCAATGTGCGTAATGAAAATTTAAAAAACTTTATTTTCTTATCAATTAGTTTTTACATGCCACTTTTTATATTAATCAGGTACCTTCTTAATTAATAATGTGTTACACACATGTCATATAGGATATATCTTTGCACATCTAGAATTGTTAATCACAACCTGATAATTACATTATTTTTGATCACAATATACTTATCCCTATACAGGTACTTATATTTGTAGTGTGCTTAATTTAACGAATGTGTACTGTAAATTTTTGGCAATAATCTCAATCTTATAAAAAATTTAATAAAACTTTTTTTTCTTTGATTCAGTAAAGATAATACTTCGATTTGAACTTCTAGTCTGGAGTGTACTGGGAAATCACGAAGGATTTCTCCAACCTGCAGCAAAAATCCATCCACACCGTCTAAAGGTTTGTTTTCCTTGAGACAAGACAAAATTTCACTGTCAAAGTCAGAAACTTTAGTATTAACTGATCCTGCAACAATTGTGCTATATTTAATAAACATTATTTTATTTTATTGTTTATTTAGAAGCTCTGTGAATATGTACGTACTTTTTCTAGGCTTCTTTGCGTAGAAATCAGGTGCAGCTGGTTCTTGTTCTTCAAGGGCTTCCTCCACATTGATTGATGTATTAGCTACATCGTCAACACGATTTTTTTACAGAAGAAACCATTCTAAAGTCAAATAATAGATGTTCAGTGACATACAAACAACTGTATATAAAAAGCAGTGAACACTTACGGTGCCAAATCAATCACATCGTTTAAGAACTTCATAATTGCATAAAATGGAAATAACTGTGATGGGTCCTTTTTCTTTAAAGCAGCTGACCCACTAGGCACATACTCTATTACTCGCTTTCTTGTTTTTAAGTACTTGTTTTGAAGAGATTCCCATCTACGTTTAACATCTTCAACGTCTTCTACTTGCATCTCTTTACTTACTTCTAGCCAAAGAATGTTTTTTATCAAAGTAGTGCGATCTTTGATAGGGATCTTGTGATTCCACAAGGGGAGCCTCTTCTTTACAGCTATAATTAAAGATTCATCGTATGCATCCTGGTCAGTGTTGGCTGAAGCGTTGTTCTTGCAACTAGAACCATCGATGCTGGTATTGTCAGCTACAGGAGTTAAATTGGTCGTTAAAACTGAAATACATACATTGTAAATGAAATTTAAGTAATATGATTAGTCACAATAGTAGAAAAAGGTCTCGAAATAAAATAAAATAAATATTTACTTGGAAATAGTTGGTTATAGTTTACGACTTCCCTTTCTTTGAGTATAACCCCGGTTAATTAGTGGTGGTAACAATCGGCTAAGAATATTATTTGTACCAAGGAAACTCTAAGATTAGGAACCAACACATAAACAATGTTAGTGTTTATATGTCGGAGGGCGGGTTCGTTGCCCTGTGTAAAAGAGCGAAATTGCTCAGATTGCCGATTATATACAATATTTAAAATAATTATTAAGTTTCAAAATTTATCTGTTGAATAATCAATTAATTCCTGCACCATATACAGCAATTGTTTATTGATTATTACTTTATTGAATT
>NW_019379679.1:330783-354837 GCF_000648655.2 Copidosoma floridanum
GATATCTCAAAGTCAGACTGCAGACCAATCTTAATTTCTTTTGGTTTACTTACCAATTTCTTGCTATCATGATATCATCATCATATGAAATCAAGATTAAAAGGCTAACTTTTTCTTTCCATGCGTAAAGGCAAGTTTCACTGGTGTGCGTTTGTGATACTAGTTTCAGTGCAGCCACACGAAAACACTCGATCCATTTCTTCAAGCTGATCTTGAGTCTATAAAGGGCTTTTTCTAGATTACATACTTTATTTTTCTTAAGTTAATATTCGTCAAGCAGACCTTCTTAGACGGATTTTTTATTACAAGAAAATATAATAAATAGAAGAATATAACTATAAATGTAAAGCGTGTATTATAAATTCTAGGTGATAGAAGTGCCCCCTTGCAAGTTATTAGATACCAGTGTGTATTCTAAAGGATCGAATCCATTTAAACAGTTGTGTCTCCACAAATCACTTCTCGGATCCAGATTTTCAGTGCATTCTCTGCATGTCAGTGACTAAAAAAGTTGGAAAAATAATTGTTGATACCAATTGTTACAAAACTTATTTCATAATTAGGTCATGTTTCTGTTTTGATTATCAACAAAAGTATCTGTACAGAAAAATTTACACTTGCGTTCTCACTCATTTTTGTGATGTTTAACATGCAATAATAAACGCAATTTTTTTAGGATGTATAGCGATATACGTTTGATGTATGCGGGCCAGCAAGATGTTCGCGACTACTTCTAACAGTTGAGTGTCGCTGCACGTGCACACAAGCTGTACTTGAAGAAAAATACACTTTTATTTGAATTTCCCACAACGAGCTTTGACTGGCAGTCTCCAGACTGCGAGACGCCCATGTACAGGCACCCTAAGGCTACGAGTTGGAATGGGGGCGCCATTGCGTACGCACACGCTCAGAAATCTCCACGACAACCTTTCGTGATTCAATCGATTTTATTGATTTTTATCTGCCGCCAACTTGTTGGTAAGTGTATCAATTGCTGTAAGTCCACAAATTTACTATTCATTTTACTCCCTAATCTGATAATTCATGGCTAATAAGCCACTACAAAACTAAGCTAACAGTATATTAACAAACTTTCGAAAAGAATAATTGATTATTACGATTTACTATTAAGTATTGTAACACGTTCGGACATTAGGAACGTTCAATCTGGAATTATATTTTACATTATTACATTCATAATTTCTTAACTAAGCGACTCTAAACGAATCTAACCTACAAAACTTCGTAGTCATCCGCAGTAATTAGTGCGCAATAATTGGGTCTAGGCTTCAGCATAAGAACCTTAAGGGTGATACCAGCGCAGTAGTTAGGGGTGCAGTAACTGGTACTGATTTTATGACCATACGCACCATTTTATAACAATCAATTATTTAAAAAAAAAAGTAACCTAACGGAAAAACATTTATTGTTTGAATAGCAAAAGATGCTGCAAACAAACATAATATAAAACTGCTTCAATTTACATCGAAAACCATCGAAAAATAAACAGTTATGCACAGTCAAATATTTCAATGCATAGTAATTGGGTCATTTGCCCCTGTTTATACATTTTTTGTTTTTTTTTATTCATAATCACTCACTTGTGGGCTTAAACATTGTGATTTTGACACATAGCATACTTAGCCAGGTCTCGATCGGTCATTTATGAAATTAGTAGTTTTTAAATCGCTAAAAAAGTTGAGTTAGGAGAAAATTATTCCCCCAAAGAAATAAAACTTTTATGAATTGAAAATATAATTACAGCAATAATGATCTTTGGGCAAATACTTTGTCTGTACAGTCATCATGCGGCTTATACGCTATGTGAGTTCGTTTAGAGGGGATAAGAAAATCGATTGAAGCACCCATGGTGGTGAAAATGTTGCTAGCTCTTGGAACACTAAAGCCTTAATTCTATGTACGATTAGCTTTTTTCTCCTGGATCTTAAACCTTGACACTATTTTGACCTGTTACATGCGTAAAAATTGTAGATTGAGAAATTAAAAATCCAAATAACTGTACTTGATAGAAATATGTGCAAGAATAGTATTGCTAAAAGTAATTATGACGTAGGAAAACGAGTAAAATAATACGTTGCATTTTCGTTGTCATCTGCAGCGCAAGCGCAATTCATGTTAGTTTAAGATTTTAGCAACATCATTCTTACGGATTTTACTAACTTTATATGCAGAACTATTCGCTCCGTGCATCAGGTTGGAGGGGATAAAAAAAACGACTGCAGCGCTTTAGGTGAGCAAAGTTGGCGAACCCGTACCCCCATGAATCGTACAGTAAGCGTTGTCCTACATGGGAAAAGATATTATTTCATTTAAAGTAATTAGTTGAGAAATCGAAGGTGGAAAAAAAATGTTATTTAGCCAAACTGGGTCTATAATACGGATAAATAATTTTGCTAGGCACTTCAAATCGCCCGAAATTTTAAATAATGGGTTATTAAATATCATATGTCGTATAGTACACAACACACATACTTATCTGTAATGTTGTATACGTGAGAGCAAGAACTCCAAGCAGTCGACATAGGCTGCCGCTAGCTGTATAATAATCTGAATCAGTGTTTACGTTTACAAAGTAACGAAATGCGTACGAGACAGTGTTGCGTTGTTAATTGCAACAAGAAAGAAAAGCAGGGGGTGGTGCTGTATAAATTCCCAAGTAGACCCCATAAAACAAAACAGAAGGAGCTGTGGATTAGGGCAGTTAGGAGACAAAAGTTCGTACCTAACCTACAGCGGTCTTCGTTGATCTGATAAATAAATTACACATTTATGTATATGTTACCATAACCTACATTTGTCAAGCATAGACAATAATGTACTTACAGATAATACTACTTTGTATAGATTTAAGCTGACAGATGTTTGTCTCACAACATAGCAAGTGATCAGATGACCGACTCCTTTATTTACATATTTCTGTACGTAGGCAACGTGCCCACTCTCTACTAATTTTTTAGCTTTTTTCAGCGTTTCATTATTAAAAACTATGTTGCAACTTATACTTTTAAAGCCTGTTTGGATAATCATATCCATTTTTGGGGTGCTGATGTTTACGCGATTGCAGTATGTACGTCTTATTCAATAAATAATACTTTCTCCTATAAGCGACAGTGTTACGATTTAATCATACGGGGGTACGGTATTCCGCGATTCTGACACCGAAGGCGGCGCTGCGTGTCATGCACGGAGCGAATATGGTTTTTCCGAGAGCTCAACCCGTTTCAAACCACCAGAGGTCGCTAGCAGCAACTCATATAGCAAATACATACACATATACGTGTGCTCTAGGCTAAACGTGTCTCGTGGCTTTTTGACAAACATATGACTAGCAACTTTCATTACTACTTTTTTCGCATACAACTCAAATACTTTATTATGGCAAGTCTAACTATCTATTATAAAAATAATTCATGTCAGAACTAATACTTACCAAATCGAATTATCTGATATTTCAAAAAAATAATTAAATTATTGGGAAAGATAGTGCGAGAAGAAAGGGTAAGAATTGATATTATAATTAAAATATCTATTTTTTAGGGTCAAAAGATAACGAATGAGATGCCTTTGACATTAGCGAAAGCTGATGCCAAAGTAAATTGGGTGTTAAACTCGATCGGTGAAGGGCAATTAACACCAATTTATTGCATGAACATGGCTCATCGAGGATCAACGACCCCTTCCATACTAGGAAAGATGCCTCTTCACATTTCTATTCAACAAAATAGAGACAAAGAATTATCTGCTGGTGTAAACATACCATCATTTTACATAGCAGGTAAATATTCGTTTACGGAAATGCACATAGAGAATGGGTTTTTAGACTCATGCAATATTATGCATTGGGGGTTACCCAATGCATATAAGTTGTGGACGTCTATTCACCCTCAATACTCATACCAATTGAGTCAAAAAATGAGAAAATCCATACAAAACTTGCGTGATTCTGGTGAAAACTGCGGTGCGTGGATTGCAGGGTGTACCACACCAATGCACCATAAAAATATTGCATTGACTCCGGCATACATCGCATCTCAAGGACTGCCGTATGAGACTGTCGTTCAACCCCCTGGCTGTCTCATATATCTGTGTGACTACGTTTACCACCAAGTAATTAATACTGGCGTGAACTTATGCGAGGCAGTGAATGTTGGGAATCCAATTTGGCAGTCATCTGCGCATAAGTTTGTGACCTGTATTTGCCAAGGTACGGCAGTTTCATGGGTCCCGGGTAATCCAGAAATCTACGCAACATTGCAAACTCATGTTGATAAAAACTATCCCTGCCCTAAGTCTCAATGCGCATACACCGCCAAAAACAAATACTTCGCTTTATTGCATGCACGCCAGCACAACGAGGAAAGCTTTAATAAAGACAAAAATATCTGCTCCTTGTGCCATAAGTATTTTTCAACTACATCTACATTAATGAGGCACTTAAAAACAATTTATAGGATGGATGAGAAACCGGTGGTTGTTGCATGCGATCGTTGTAATATTAAAGTAACAGTTGGAAAATTATCTCGTCATCAGAAAACCTGTGTCCCAGGAGGAGAAGATGTCTCCTGCGATTGGTGTAGCGAAAAATACAAGCGTCGTGGCTTAGCAGCACATAAAAGGGGATGCTCATCGAAACAAAGATAAATTTAATTGTTTCTCAGAACAAAAATGTTTGAATTTAATAAATTAATTATTATTATTATTATATCGATCATTTATCAGTGTACATAATACAGTGCAATCGCAGAATGACAAGCTCGAAATTCTTACCCGGCGAACTACGCTAGTCGCGACTGCCCAGTTTCTAGTCACCAATATACCAATTGCGGTACCAATTTCTAAAGTTGACATAAATAAGAGAATTCTCAAATTCATAGGATGCCCTGACTTCGTGCCTCACGTAACTTCTGTGCGTCCTTGGGTACCCAATAAGAAACGAACCAACTCAACTTCAGCCTCCACCGCCTCACGGGGTATCATTTCCCGTGCTGTCTCGGTTGATATAAGAAATCAAATTCTCGAGCACTCACCTAAGTTATCTAGGGCCACTTCAGAGAGCATCTTCGGCTGCGGAGGCAATCAGCGTATTTACTTGAGCCCTTTCTTACCTCCGGAGGTCTATAAGCTTTGGTGTATGGCCGTTAAGGCGTGTAAGACCTTAAACTACGCTTTTCCTGTTGTTCATAATCTAACGTGACTCCCCACTCATACTGATCTTTACTAAGGCTGACCTTAAAAAGCTATCTCCCAAACCACCATTAACTGCTCAATGACGCCAGGATTATAAAAGTGAGCACAGTAATACGGCCAATCTATTAAAAATCAGTCACATCAACGTTAATCGCCTTAAGACTCATTTTAATGAAATTCAAATTTTTTTGCCACGACAAACCCGACGCCTTGGCCCTCACTGAAACATTCCTGACTAATCTCGATAATGACGCTGTCTTACAGCTGCAAGATTACACGCTCTATCGAAATGATTGCCTGATATCAACCTAAACGGCATTAACATCGGCTTTGTCAATGCGGTCAAGACTTTGGGCCTGTGGCTTACCCCGTCATTAAACTGGGATCGTTACTCGAGACATGTTTCTGGACAGGTTTACAGAGCGCTGTTCTTACTCAAATTTCTCAAACATGCCCTATGTTTCGAGCTCAAGAAAAAACTCGTCGAAAGTCTCATCTTTCCCCTCTTCGACTACATGTCAATCGCCTACCATTCCATTGACGCTACTTCTAATGCACGGCTTCACAAGGCGCTAAATGCTTGCGTCCGCTTTGTTTATGGAAATATACCGCTTTAATCACGAGTGACGTCGTACCGAATAACTTTGGGTTGGCTGTCTGAGGCTGGGCGACGCGACTACTTCTTTGGATCTCTAGCATATTCCATCTTATCACACAACCGTTCACAATACTTAGCCAGTAAATTTGTCCTTAAGGTAAACAGCGACGAACTTAGACATTCAACCAGATCTCTGCCTACATTACTACTTTGCCCACGTTTCAGAACCGAGACGTTTCGACAATCTTTTCTGATCCAGGCGACTTACCTGCTAAATAAAACCTGCCTTCCTGTCTTCGACCATGCACTAGTCGCTAATTACAAAGAAATGCCTTTTTTAGGGCCATCGGACGTCGAACTACCTTGCCAACAAATATATTAGAACTTAACAAAGTTGACAGAAAACAGCCTTTACGGGTCACAAAAATTTTACGCATGCCAAAAGTCGCAAGAGGGTGGATTGGAAGAAAAACTTCAAATGTATCTAATAAAAACAATTTTACTTAGGCGTCAAGAAACTGACGCAGAAAATTTATCGAGATTGAAACAGCAGCGTCAAAATTGACAAATAAAGAATCCATTACGTGAGAGATCAGCTTTTCATTGTACCCTTACAGCAATCTCTGAAATCTTTAAAGATCCTACTTCAGATTTTTAAATAAGTCATGCACGGAGCGAATATGGTTTTTCCGAGAGCTCAACCCGTTTCAAACCACCAGAGGTCGCTAGCAGCAACTCACATAGCAAATACATACACATATACGTGTGCTCTAAGCTAAACGTGTCTCGTGGCTTTTTGACAAACATATGACTAGCAAGTTTGATTACTACGTTTTTCGCATACGACTGAAATACTTTACTTTGGCAAGTCTAACTATTTGTTATAAAAATAATTGANAAACAATATGTTTTTAATAAGAAAATTTTTGTTCTGAGATGTGTCAGAAACATGTGTAAAATTTCTAACTGAAAACGTTTCTCATTACATGTCAACACACTACGGTGTTTTCTTTAGTAAGTCGGGCGAAGCCGAGACGGGGGGCTGCTAGTTATAAATATTTATTGTATCTTTTGATATTCGTATATTTATTTATTTTTTACACTATGTATACTTATTGTCACTGTTTATGATTTTTTCTGTGTATTTTTATCGGAGGGCCAGACATGGCACAGCCACAAGGCCTCAATAAAGTTCTATCAATCAATCAATCAATCAATCCATACCGAACCGCCAGACTTCGAAACTATAGTAAGTGGGTTTACGTATACGCTATCTGTATGTTCTATTATATTAAGCATTCCTTTAATTTCGTTATCGACCTCTACTTTTAGTTTGGTGGAGACAGGGTAAGGATATAAAAGGTAGGGTTCATCATTAGTGACTTTTAATTTGTATGTATATGATTCAAATTGTCCCGGTTCTTTACAAAAAATATGTCTATAATTTTTTTATTATGCTTTTAAGTTGATTCTTATGCGTATTATTAACATTTTAGAGCTTTTGTGATTTCTTAGATATCTCGTTGTCAGATATTTATGAATCTATAACTAGAACCTCATCATTGGAATTACTAAGCTCTAATTCGTTATCCAGGCTTTGAATAAATTCTATTGCGTCTGACTCTTTTATGCATGTGTTAAATTGTATTACTTCACGATCATGTTCGTAAGGAAAAATAATTTCGTCTTGGTCTAAGTGAATCTCTACTTTAGTTTTCTTTAAAAAATCAATTCCTAGTATGCAACCACGAATAAGTTTTGGTATTATAAAAAAATCAATTTCCAAATAAAAATTTCCTTCTGCTCTGAATTGTTTTTTAACTTCAAGTGATTTTTCACCAATAACGCCGCATACTTGGAATCCAATTACTGGAAAGGCAGGAAAGTTTTTCCGTGCATCGTTATATTTTTCATAAATGTATCCGGATATACATGTTAGTTTACTCCCTGTATCTATTAACGCCTCTAGTCTGACACCTTTTATTTCAATATTTATTTCCGGGCATATAAAAGCTTGATTGGTTAACGGATTTTCGTTGTGCGGTTCTTCTAGCAATATCTGTCTCAAATCTTCGAACACTGTACGTATTTCTGGATTGATTACCAAACAATTTTTTATTTGATTTTTATGGCAAATTGGGTAGGAATTGCATGCATTTGTAATAGTACCAGACTTATTATCATCAGTCACTTTTTCCTCAAGCTGGTTATCAAATGAAACCAAAGCTGTATATATATATATGTAATAGCTATCAAACATTCTTGGGCCTTGATAAGTAAATCCCCTTGAGCATTGTTTATTCCCGACATTATTTTTAAATTTTAATTTACATATGGTAGCAGGGTAATATGTGAGGTATTTATGTTATTGTTTTGTTCAGGCTTGATTTCATGATTTTTTCATGCAGTAGTCTGTATAATGCCTCCTCCTATTTTTGTATCTCGTGAAATATAGGTTTGAGAATCTTTCAAGGTCTGGGATACAACGTCTATTCGTTTTCTTGATTAGGGATCTCTTCAATTGAATTTGGGCTCCCTGAGTCCCTTGATTGTATGAGCTACTGTGTGGTCTTTCTACGTATGGTCGATTGGAAATATTGTTATTATTTTTGTTTTATTGGCCTGAGTTTGTATTCTGATTTGTATTATTTATAGTGTTCTTATTTGTATTATTACCACGGTCACGCCAATTTACATTTGGTGGGTGTGATGTTGAGGCTCGGCAGTTATTATGGTTCCGCGTAGGGCTTGAGTTTATTTGTCTCCCGAAATCTATGCATGAACTTTCTCTAATAGTAATCGAGCTATTTAACGCGCCTACTGCATCCATGGAGTCGAATAGTTTTACGAGGTCATCAATTTTATTAATTTCTCGAAGGATAATAGATTGTTGAATGATCTGCCTCATTAGGTGGTGACGATAACATTTCACATAACTATATAAATTTAACACGTGTTCACTACGCCTCAAATTATTTGCGGCTTCGTATGCATTCCATTCGAGCACTCGCTGAGCTTTAGCTTGTACCGTTGCGTTCCAACATTCATTCAAAAATAAAGTTTCAAAATCATTAATGGAATTTATTTTTTCTTTGATGTGCTCAAACCAATCAAGGGCTTAAGATAATACTAATTACATCGTGTTGGTTTCTATGGAAGTTATTTCAATATAAGTTTTTAAAGCTTTTAGGAATTTGATAGGTCGATCACTTGCGGCTGCGCTAAAAGTGGGCAAATCTACTTTTAATTGGGAAACTCCTCTGCCTTGTACATTATTTAATTTTTGGGTTATGAGCAATTCCACGTCTTTTTTGTGTTGAGCGATGGCCACGTGTGTACGATCATCTTTCTGTTCTAAATTTACTATGGCTTGTGTTTGTGCCGTGACTGTTTGATTAAGTTTTTGAAATGATTGTGTTGTTTTTTCTATATTTAGTGGAAGTTGATCGAATTGTTTATTTAAATTATCGAGTATTTCTGATTGTCTGATGAGTTCCGCCTGACGTTGTGCTTCTCTTCTACGTATTTGATTTTGTGTTTGTGTGAGTCGTTCTATATGAGTATCTAGTGCATCGTACGTATGTGTAAGTCGCATTCACTGTTCTTCAGTGTATTTGTTTATGTGATGACTTGATTTACTTTGTCAATGATTTGTTCAGGATTATTCTCGGGGTTGAGAGGTGGAATTTCAGCCATTAGTTGCTTTTGCACCCCCCTATCACTTCGAAAAGATTTTCATTATTTACACCCGCTGTATTTAAATGAGGTGACTCCTCTAATGGGAAAATTCCACATAAATTATCTTTTTTTTCCCCGTGAATCTGCACCGTAACTTGTTGTGTTTTTTCATTATTGCCCCCTTGTCGTGTTTTAGCCATTTTTAAAAGAAAAGAATAATACACAAAAGAAACGTTTAATAAAGTCTAGCAATGTGTTTATTTATGTTTTATTTATAATATTATACAAGCTGAAGTAGTACTAAGCTCTAAACTTTTTTATGGCTTTATGCTCACTTTTAAAATTCTTTACCGATTCATATTCGTTGGAATTGGAAATTTCCGTATGGTTTGATAATTCGGGAGTTTTTTTTATATGTGTGTAATCTCAGAATCAGGGAAGGTAAAATATCTGTTAAAATTACAATCAGTTAAATAGAATTTGTTGAGTTCATTATTTATTTTGGTAAGGTCCATTTTCTGGACTAAACTTTATTTATTTATTTTTCTGTTGATATTGTCTATGACTTGTTCCAGGGAATATAAATATGTGTGTGATTCATGCTTTGAGTTCTAGTAATTTTTGTTTCTGTGTAGCATTTTATCTTTCGAGCTCCTCAATTCGTCGCACGACTGCCTGATAATGGAGCCCAGGGTACGCAGTTGGCTTATTATTCGCTTTTGATTTTGGTATCTACAACGTATTGCGGAGTATAGTTGTATAAATTTGTGCACCTATTTAAATACTCCCTCTTATAATTGCGAGTCCCACTAGGGGTACCATTTATCATAATCATCGGTGCTTATAAATGCTTTTTGATTATTTAGTCGATTTCAGATGCTTTTATTAGTGAAAACGATGATTACTGTTGTTTTTTCAAATCGCTTTTTTTGTATTCCCATAAACAATCGAAAATTATTATATTTTGTCTGCTTTTAATGGTATATGCATCCATAAGACAACAGTTTGGATATACCTACAAGACGAACACAGTTTTTAAAATGTAAAAGGACGTGTAAACCTTAAGCCATACAAGCCTTACAAGCTTATAAAATAGAAACATATCACTTAGATAAGTGGTTTAACTGGACTCTTTTTTGATACCTATTTTTTTTTGTAAGATTATAAAGGGATTCTAAGAGTGTAAGTCATTTTTTAAAAATCTGAATACAACGAAAAAGCAATGATTTTTAATCTTAGTTCTAGCTATATTCTGATTAGTTTGAAAAATTATCAGGCATATCTAAAGAAAGTTCCACAAAAAATAATGAGAGAGAGAACGGACTTTACAGAAGTTCTCGTACATAGTTCGCAGCTGATGAAGCAAATTAATGAATTAATTAAATTATGTGATGTACCAAATATAGTTACATTATAGTCTACTGGTGAATCTGAGAAAAGAAACAACTTAGGCACTTTGTGAAGCAGACCACCACAGCCGTACATGACTTTCCGTGAAACCAAATTTCACAATAATTTAAGATATTTTTCATCTAACTATTATAAATTGTATAGCTGGATGGAATATGACACAGGCCAAAAAATGTTTATAATAATTGGAAAAATCGCTTCATATCGAGTGTTCTTTAAAGTATGGGTCCTACCAGAAATCTCTTCATGATGGAGATGTCTATCAGCAAGTTGTCACGCAACAGGATCAAAACGTATTCCAAAATAGAAAATACTTGTTAGAACTGACCGATGTGATACTAACACTTGTCCGTCATAAGCAAATCAAGAAAAGTAAAAGAAAGAGCTTTTGTCTTAAAAATTAATTTAGACTTCTGTGCAAATGATATTCTATGCGCATTAAAGATACTGTACAAGTAATATTAGCTTGCTACATTCTACATAATATTTGTCTAGCCTCTAAAGAATATGCATCAATATAAGTATATTGATATTTGGAGAAAGTGGAGTGAATAAAGAGGATAATGTTTGAAGATGATCTAGAAGATGCTTACGCAAAAAGGCAAAAAATTTGTAACACAATTTGAGCAATGCACAATCATATTTAAAAAAAAATATTTTTATTTTATAAGAGTAATTGATAAAACTATATGTACTTACTGCAATACAGTTTCAAACTGTATTCTAATATATACTTAGGGTTGTCATCTGCGAATTCAATGAGCTAGGACAATGAAGTACAAAAACATGGATATTTTCAATGAAAACCCGGGGACACGATTGCAAAAAAAAAGGTTTTTCCGAAGAGATATGAACCCCGACACCCTGCACACTGGGAAAGCCCTTTACCTACTCTGCTATGAGCAAACCCGACGCAGGAAGACCGATTACTTCATTTTGTCTTACAGTTCGTAACGCATTTTCAATGTAAATTTTCATTTATTGTAGATTCATTCATTTGGTTTTATTTTACGTTAAATAAACAAGTTATTTAATGAAAAATGTTTTATTCGTACATGTTTTTTAAAAAAATTTGTAACATTTATTTAATTATCATTAATTTGTTACTTTTAAAGTAAATAAATTATTGTTTACACAATTTTTCACATTTTTTCAGATCTTTCGTAACGGAAAAAAAAACATTTCCGTACTGCATAAATACAATAATTAATTTTTATTGTGTTGTCTTCTTGCACAATGTTTCCTTAGTAACTGAGATCAAAATTCAGAGAGGTAGGAGGATCACAAATATATGCTGCAACGCTGGAAATTATTTGTCTCATAAGGATAAACTTACATATACGCTTTTACGCATACGTGGCCCCTTTTTTTTGTGTTAATGAAAAAAAAAAAAAATTATAGATCTGTTTGGAAATGAAACAGGTTTATCTAAAAGTAATTTTTCGTACAAACACAAATTTGGGGGTTCATACAGATCTTGTAAATGTAATTTTAAGTGATTTTTCCATAAGGTAACATGTTAAATTGTAAATTTTTAAAATTAAATATGTGAAAGATGGTGCAGTTGAATAATCTGCAATTTTTTTTTTAAGTATTTTTTATGGTAGTTTCAGTATACTTTTGATGCTTGAATAATATCTGTCAAAAAAACCTATGTGTGATGAACTTCCTGAAGGGACACTGAATATTGAATTGTGCGATAGTATATTATTTATCATGTTTCATTTATTAAATATTAGAATACTTATCGAAATCATATCCAACTAACGTAGGTATACTCATTCCAACGATAATTGCACCACCTTTGTACACAATATCGCTTCATGCAATGTATATTAATATTTATAATTATATTATCTGTCATATATAATTTTATAGAAGTATAACTTCTTACTTGGGTATCCAAGCACCTACTGTTCACTGGTTTTGTTCACGCAAAAAGTAATCATTCGAAAATTATTGTTCAAAGCTCAAGTTTTTTTGTTTTTTCAAGCGCTACAAGTGAGTATCTTTTTTTTCATATAGTAGGGTTGAGTACATAATTATAGTTACCGTGGTCTGCCCTGTTACCGCGGGGCGTCAGTAATATATCCACATAAAATAATTATATGTCTTAAAAAGAAATTTAAAAAAATCTTTTTTTCTACTGCTATATTTAATGATAACTTGAGAAAAATAGTGGTTTGATTAATTTAATAGTATTTATGTCATTAAATAGTTGTCTCCAACCGTTGAAAAAACCACAAACTCTTCATTAATATTGTAGATTTCTGCATTGAGAACTAAATTGGCGAGAGACTTACATTTTATAATAAAAAACAAAAATTATGATTGTATGGTTTTTTCCATACAAATAAATCATTATTTTTTAAGAAAAAACAAAAAATTTTGATTAAACATTACCAGTTCATTGTTTAAATTCAAAAGCGGTGACTAGACTCATCTTTCGATCCATTTTTTAAATACCGTGGGCTTGTGACACCAGACCACGCAATGTAGCTGACACGCACAAGCAACAAAGGGATATACGAAGTGTGTTCAAAAAGTAACGAGAATTTTTAAATTTCGCGGGTTTGGAGAGTCCACCTGTATAAAATTTTTTTTTATTATGTTGGTACACATGCCCCTGAAGTACGATAAAATTTTCAGCAATATTCATTGCTTACTTTTTAAGTGGCAGCCGCTTCGCCAGATATGGCTCCATGTGACTTTTTTCTATTTCCAAAATAAAGAGAATATTAAAAGGCCGTCGTTTTACAAGCATAGATGACATTAAAAGCGAGTCGCTAAAAGAGCTAAAAGCTATTACAAAGATCGAGTTTCAAAAGTGTTTCGAGGATTGAAAAAAGCGTTGGCACAAGTGTATTATATCCGAGGAGGATTATTTTGAAGGGGACAAAATAGATATTGATGAATAAATAAAAATTTTTTTCCTTACACCTCCACTGAAAGTTCGTTTCATCTGACCCGATTTTGAGCTAGAAAAAGCCTCATATCAGTCCTGCCATATGTGCGCAGAACGAAGTGCGCAGATATATATAGTTATATATTCAGCACCGAGAAGCAGCAGTAGTTATACAATACAAATATATATATACGGCTAACGGAGTTATAACCTTTATAGTTTATACAACACAGAAAATCGTTGGATATTTATTTACATAAATTATTGGATGTATATATATTTTTTTTTTTGCACAATTTACATGTACATATAAATTTATTAATTTCATATGAACAGAGTACACAACACAAAATTAAAACTACCAAATTAATGTTTTTTGATCAGTTACTTTCACTTTAATGATTTATTTAGTATATAAATGTAGTATATACATGTCATATTACAAAAATAAACTATGAAATCTTTTATTTAATCGAATTATGCCTATCACAATTATAATAGTTATTGATAATAACCTGATTTATTTTGCACTTACGGATATAAACATTAGGATTTTTAAAATGATCTTTATAGGATCCATGATTCGAATTTAAACGGATTTCTCTTCCTCTCGTTTTGCCAGCACGACCAACCTGCACAAATCCTCGGCCCAATCTGATTCTATATTATATACTACAGTCTCGGCGAGCGTATATATATAGATATACCTATACACATGAACACTCATCTACGTGCATTTAAGTGGTATTGTTCGAGCGACCGATCGATCAACAATAATGCATAATGCACTAAATCTTTGACTGGATCTTTAAACCTTCATTTTTAACAAAACTAAAACCATGGTGACGAACTTTCGGCGGAGGTGTAAGGAAAAAAAGTATACGTACCACGGCCAAAAAGTGGGGCTACATCTGACCGCGCATTACCGGCCTCGCCTTCGGCTCAGCCGATAATATAGTGCGGTCAGTAATAGCCCCACTTTCTGGCCTAGGTACGTAATATACTATTTCATAAACAAAAATTCTCGTTATTTTTTGAACACACCTCGTATCATGCCAAAGTTCAGCAAAAGTAACTAAAAAGTATTAAGGAGTGGTGAAAGTAAAAATAAAGAAAAAGTAAGGAGAAAAGTGAAGCAAAGAAGGGAAGATTTGCTAAAAAAAAATCAACAAACTTAAGCAAGAGCAAGATAACATAAAGAAAGAAATTTAATAAATGCATAATAATTATTTGATTACCTATCTATCGATTTTCGAACGTTTTGTTTGTTTGTTTAATTGGAAATATTCTTACATTACTCACATTCCCATGTTACAGTCATACTAAAGAAGTCGCGATAACTAAATCAATCCCCATGGTAACTGATGCGTCTGACTTTCATATTCTAAATTCGTTTGATAAAATTACTGCTGTAATGTAAAACAATAAGAAAAATTCATTTAAGTACCTTAAGGTACCTTCTATCTATAAAAAAAAATAATAATTTATTTTTTAAAGATTAATAAATTTAAATTCACGCTTTAGTCTAGGTTCATGTTTTAGCCCGCGGTAATTAGGTACTTTACCCTATGCGAATGCATATCATATACGAAAAAATTCTATCCTGCGATACCAACTTCTGTGGCCAAGATAGTTGGCACAGCCACACTAATAAGTCCCCCTAAAAACTCTACTGGATTATGATTTAAAAGAAAAATCTCCGGTTGTTGCACTTGAACGGCGCAGTTTTCAACATACAAGTGGCACGAACTAATCTTCGCCTTAGGACCGTTAAAAAAACTGAGTTCCATGCAAGATTCCTTGAAAAAAAAAAAAGGTTCTTTGTAAGGTATCCAGCATAACACGAGGAGATGTTCGGAAAAAGCACTACCACCGACTTCAAAACTCCAAAGAGTCATAGTTTTCCTTCCAACCAGTCTAGTGTTAAGAACGTAGACTGGAAAAAAATACCCTGAGGTATCCAAGCCATCGCGTTTGCTGGAACCTTCAGTCAAGAGAGTGTTAAGCTTATCGGTCCTTTTTAAGTCTATCTAACGTCAAACTACCTTGCCAAAAAATGTATTACAACTTAACAAAGATTTCAATAAAAGCCCTTTCTTGAGAGCTCACAAAAGTTTTCAACTATGTCTAGAGTTGAAAGAATGCAAGTCGGATGGAAACTTGAAATGCTTCAAATGTGTATTAGACACCGAGAAACTGACGCAGAAAATTCATCGAGATTGGAACAGCAGCGTAAGAATCGGTGAGCAAATAATCTGTTAAGTGACAGATGTACTTTGCATTAGAACCCTGATATTGATTACTTAAGGGAGCCCTAGCGGGGGGAATTAAGATGTCGTAGGTGATTTAATTGATAGATAAAATCCTGCTGATACTAGCAATGTCTTGAAAATTTTGAGACATTTGCTGTTAAAGGTCGCACATTATACACAACCTTTTATGGAGTAATGGGCAAACATCGTAATTTTCTAACCGTAATCGAGGAGTTACATATCAAGACAGTGTTTGTCTTATAGAAAAAAATCTTAGCCTTCAGATGGTATCTTGCAAAATATAGGTAGCCCTGGAAAAATTAAAGATATTCCATAAAGTATTGATCAAGTTGTTGTATTAGCATACAGTTACACACACACACACACACACACATATTGCTAGGAAATGCTACAATACCAACATTTTCTTGCTTACAAGTAAATGTAACTGTACAAGTTACTTTACGCAGAAAGGAAAATAAACAGTTTTGAGAAAAAAAAAAGGAAATTTACTTAATTGAGCGAAGATTAAGCGGTAGTTTACGGAAAGGCTTTCGTCTCGAAAGTGACGTTTTTGCTCTCCTTCGTTAACAAGTTGCCATGGCAACAAACTATAAAAAATAAAATAATAACGCTTATGTTCGAATGTCTCGTGATGACCGTCCACGAAAAGGAAAGGAACCTCCTCTGCACCCTTATCCCTCTCGTCCCGTAAATTCACCGTCAGGCACGCAAACATCGACACAACGATCGCGTCAACGACCGCTATGCTTAAGACATGCAACGAAGCACCTCCTCTCACAAGAAAAACTAAACACTTTCTTATTAAAGAGAAGGAGAGGAAAAACTTACAATTAGTTGCTTAAATCTAACTGACCCTGTCGAGAACACAAGTCTTCTCCCCTCCCCCTGAAACGCATATCCCGCAACGAAGGTTATGAACGTCCTTAAAATACATCTTTTTCGTAAAGTCAGGGCCGAGAGTGCTATAAAACCTTTTATATAAAACTTGCATTCTCTGCTTACTAAGAAAGTATTTCAGCATTATCCGCATGGAAACTACTTACCAAGCTCTAAGCAGGGGCGGTAAGCACGCAGATTGTGGAAGTACGTTACTTGGTACGTTACGTCTCTTAGTGCCCGGTATGTGTTCACGATGCAGTTACTACATTATTACTTGATTGTATGTCTTTAGTGAATTTAATTTACTACTATATATGAAAGAACTCAAAAAAATCTCGGAAATTTAGAATAATACAACAAATTTTAGACTTGCCAGTTTTACAATCATTACGCCCTTGTCAAAAGCGTTGGCTATCACTGTATCAATGCATTCTGCAAATTCTTAGAAGATGGCCAGCATTAAAAAACTATTTTAGGGATGAGCTGATTAACTTAAAGGAAAAGGATAACTTTATAGAAGTAGATAATAAACTAAAATTGCTGACTAATAATACTCTAAAGGTACGTTATGTATTTTTCTATAACGAGCTCTGTCACGATTAGTAAACCTTAATGAGAAATTATAAATAGAAAAATGTACGGTTCCAAAAAATGGTAATGAAGTCTTGAATGTTTATTAAGACTATCTAAAACTGCTCATGAGCAATGGCTATGAAAAAAATGCTACCGAATACTCGATGAATTGTGAAGATATATTGGATCGAAACAACTATAAATGTGTTACGGATATACGTATCAGTAAAAATATTGAAGGTTTTCTCAAATCGTCTGTATTGATCTAAAACAATAAACGCCTTTTTAAATAGTCTTGCTTCGAATTTTATGTATACCTACGTCTACAGGTGCAAAAAAGATGTAAGTTCAGTAATTTTAGGACATTGTGCTTCAATAGATAAAATGTCTCAAACCAGAAATTCCATGAAAAATATTCAACCCTCTTCGACATTTTTACAAGTTATTGAGTAATCATTGATTCAGAAAATATGGACGTGCAAGATAAAATATATCAAGAGTAGATAAATTTATCAAAATGTGATATAATTAAAAAAAAATAAAAAATTGTGACACATAGTCTTTCTGGAACGAGATTAAAAAACATAATGATCATGATTATTGTTTATTTGTCAATCTAGCAAATTCTGCCCTTGATGTATTGTGTATTCCTAAATCAAATTCAGCACCTGGAAGAACATGGAGTAAGCTATTTCTAGAGAAAAGTGACCTCAGATCAAGATTAAACTGTGAATCCACCCGTGCAATTATGTTCGCTGCACAGTATATAAAAAGCGGATTGTGTAAGTTTAAACCAAATGAAAAAATAATTTATCGAACGTTAAAGAAGAAAAAAAAAATTTTTAATGTTTCATAAGAAATTTAGAGTATCAAAATCGTTTTTGTAAGGATATAAAAATAACAGATTTGATTATACATGTATTAAGCACTTTAATCATCGAAATACACTGAATTAAATAATAATATAAGATGAGAGCCCTTTTTCATTCAATAAGAAGGCTAACCAAAAAATACTCAAGATGATTTATTTGACAAAACCTTGTAAAGTCACAAAATTAGAAAAAGTTATCGATGACAGTGCTTGTATAAGTGATCACTCTGCAATCGAATGTAAATAAGATATGCGTAAAGTGATACAGCATAGCGACAATGAAGAATCGCAATCAGATAGTATATTAGATTTTAAAATAACTGTCGATAAGATGACTATAAACTCTGTAAATTATATGAAAATGAAAAATATTAAAGTAGACATTAATAAAAAACTTTCAAGAGTAAGCCAACAAATTTTTCATAAAAAACTCATAAAAGTATGAATCCAAGTAAAAGTCAATTTGAAAATTTAAATGATCTAAGAAACACTTTGCTAATAGAAAATGGATTTCTACTTAATATTTAACATTATAATCAAAACGATTTCCAGTTTGCCGTAGTGAGATATAAAAGTATAGATAATCATCCCTTCAGAGATTACCGTGAAATCGACGTTTACGGAAATCCACCTTCGAATTTTAATAAAAATTATAAGTTGTTACTCTCAAAATCATATCTAACATTATTTGGCAAAATTATAAATTTATGGAACAATCGAGGGAAGCATGATTGATGTATTTGGAATTTATTTGGAAAAGAAATACAGTATAACTATATTTTTGACAAAAGTAACAAACATGCTTCTAATAGAATTGTCAAATAAGAAACCAGATAAAAATTGGTTTATGTTGTATTCACAAGGAAATTGATCAGGTGTGATATTAGCACCATATGGATTTCAAAACCATTGTTGCTACATGAAAATTGATGTAAATAACAGAATATTAACGCACTATGACTCTATGATTTTGGATTATCAATACATAGGCGGTACATTAAAAATATATGCAGATAATTTGGAAAAATATCTTGAAATTTTTAGAAATCATTACAATAATAATATGAACTTAATTGCTAAGTAGATAAGAAAAGTTGGCAGAAGTCGGAGATTCTAGGGATGGGCAAAATGTATCGATATATCGGAAACACCGATATTTTTTAAATGATATATCGATATATTGGGCCGATAGCTTTTTTCACTGATATATCGTATATCGATGTATTTTTAGTAATATCGAAATAATATTAAAAACGATATATTTTAGTCAATATCAAAGTCAGTTTGTCCAGATAATCAAAAGCAAGAAAAATTATAAGACTTACGTACTACAGCTCTTGATTAATCAAAATGAAAAATAGTACTGCAATTTATGTATGTGTATACATTTGTCGATGCCCTGTTTTCGTATGTTTGAATTGTCACTTATAGGTTTGTTGTTTGTGCCTTTAGTCTACATAGTGTTTGACTGAGGCTGAGAGAACTGAGAGTAGGAGAAGTACAGAGCTTCGCGCACGCGGCAAGATTCCCATTGCTACTTTATTAAAACAAACCATAGAACAAGCAACTCCCTCAAGTGATTCTGGTTGTACAATAAAAGAAGCTTTACTCCAAGGAGTTTCAAAATGACTAAGTCCATTTGAAAATAGTAAATTCCTTGCTGCAGCGACCGTATTGGACCCTAGATTTAAGCGTTTACACTTCACATCTAGTTTAGCAGAATCGGCAGTAATCACACAATTAAGTGATGAGATTCACTCCGAGAACAGAAAGAAAGGTAAACGATCACCAGACAGTAGATCTACACAGACAGCAGACTTAAGGGGGCTCCTTCACGAAAGTCCCCAAACAGAGATATATTATTTCTTGTAAATAAAAGTCTACTGAATTTGATGGTGGTCTAAATTATATTTCGAATGGGTCAAAATTTTGAGAAATCTGAGCTCAAAGTTGTAACTATTAGCACGTGTTTCTATGGGGCAGCGTGAAAAACAGTTTGTTTTCGTTTATAATAAACCTAAATTAAATGTCCCAGCAGACTGAATATATACGTTTTGTAGATGAAGTCTTCCTCTGTAATATGCTGTATTAAAAATTGTGGATAAAGGACCATTTTAGCGAGATATTTGTGATGGAAATAAATAAATAGTATCCGGGAGGTCAGGAGGTCACGTGGGTAGCAGACGTACTTGTTCACGACATATATATATACCATATACCTATATATTACATCGCTATACTATACCAACACAGGTGGTCTGGTCTGGTGGTGTACCCTCGTATGCACTATACTGGTCAAAACAATAATTAATTTTTCGTACAAAGTTAAACTACACACATAAATATCATTTTTCTCACCTCATACGTTATTAAAAATATCATAATGATTTTCAGACACATTTGTTTATTGAAAAACAAAACTGTATTTTTTGTTTGTCTTTGACCTCAGCAGTAGTCGTAGGAGCCAGCTTAAACAATACATCACTTTGGTCTCGACACGAAAGGCTTGTATCTCAGAGTGCAAAGATTCAAGAAGTTTCTAGCTTTGGTAGTGTACCAAATGAACTAAAGCAATACCTTGATCAGCCTCTCATGGGACGAGAGTCTGATCCTGTACAATTCTGGTTAAGCAGTAGACAATTCACGCCTGTTTTATCAGAAATTGCTCTCAAGTACATGACATGCCAAGCTTCTTCTGTATCTTCTGAAAGAGTAGCTTCTGTGGTAAACTTAACTGCATCAGATTCAAGAAGTAGGTTGACAGTGGAACATATTAAACAAAGAGTGCTTTTAATGTTTATATCAGATGAGTACTGGTTTGAATAGATTTAAATAAATGCGTTTTTTTATCAAATAACCTTGTACCTACTATTATTTAATAAATGCGATTTAAATTAAGTTTATATCTACTAATATTTAAATATAAACCCAATTATTGTATATATAAGCTTGATGTATCGATACATCGGTATAATTTTTTAACCAATATCGATACATTTTCGATAAAGTTTTTAAATATCGATATATTTTTTTTAATTTGCCCATCCCCAGGAGATTCACACAAAAACATGAGTAAAACTGTGGTGTTGTGATAATAAACTATATGGAATATGAGGAAAAAAAAACATTTTCATATAAATTTTGATCCTTATCCATTCATAATGAGAATAGCTAAACTATTTTTCGTAAATTTAGAATGCATGAAGGTCACTTGTCAATTTTGTTTCTTAAGACGTACTGATTTTACAAATCCTGAATGCATTGAATTCCAATGTAGTAATTGCAAAAGATTTTTACATAGACAATGTATTGAAAGAAATAATATTGCATTAAATTCTTTGATTTGTACTTTATGCTTATAACTGTGAAATTTTTATAAAAGTAGATATACTTGCAAATATAAAACAGTTTGATTGACTACCCAGCTACAAACGTTTCAAAAATATTATAACTGTAAAATATGCTACTCAGTATGTGACTGAGAAATTCATCGTAAGTTACATGGCTGAGTAATTCGCCGTTATTTATTTCGCCGCAATGTATATGGCTAAACGGAATTCGCCGTAATATGTGTATGGCTGAGTAACTCACCGCAACAAAGTAATTATGGCTGAGTAATCCACAATGACAAACATGGTCAAATGATTGAATTTTGCAAGTATAGTAAAATTATTACTATTAATAATATATGGTAAAACAAATGAAAAATTTTTATATAGAAAAAATGAAGTGCACTGCTCCTGCTGAGTGCTAAGACAATTATGAAAACAGTTTAATCTGAATATCGATTGAATACTACTATTTAAATTAGGACCTTTCTTATTTAGTGGCTGGCAGAAACTACACATCATATTCATCTCAAGAGACAAATGTAATATAATCAAACTTTTTTAATGCTGGCGTTTAGTTTATTAATTAATGAATTATGTCGAAATGACAGTCTCAACCCCGTGAACACAGAGAGAAGTTGTTAAACTATATTGCATTCAAAATTATATTTTATTTTGTAATTCCAATCATTTTTGTAGCTAATGATGAATCAATATTACTTATCTACCTATATATATTTTTTCTATATTATTTCATTAACTAAGGATATGAGGCAAGTATAAAAAATTTGAATATTAGATACAAAAGATGTATCTGATTTTTTTATTACTTTCATTTCTATTGCATTGAGTAAAACTAATGTTTTGTATGTATTGAAAATTACGTTTGTCAATATAATACATTTACAGCTAAGAATATTGCTTATAAGAATTTAATATTGTAATTTAATTTCTTTCAGATAGCATATTAAAATTAGAATACGAGTTATATTCATAGAAAACTAGAATGAAAAAGTATTATGTGATAAAGTTATCTAAGTCCCACATGACTTCCTGTGGCACGATAAATATTCACGTAAATGACATTATTAAAATTAATAAATTACTTGAACCTACATTGATATAAAGTCTACAGGCCAAAGCTACTTTTTTATTATTTAACCATCCAATTATTGATGTAATAGTCTTTTCGTTACCATTTAAAGTAAGTAGTATTTTTTAAGTCTATTTAGTAGAAAACGTTAAAGTAACAAAAATTACTCACGAGAGATAGTTAGCTCTTATTAGTTTAGTTTGTGCTTTCTGGCCATTAAACTTGTAATTACGTGTACCAAATGTATCAGCTCAGATACTAAGTAGATTAGAAGTAAGTTTATAAGTCCATATTACCCGCACGCACGTATAAATTTATCATTTATTGACAGAACCACCCCAGCTGTTATCGGTTACCTTCACCTAACCGGGCAATATTCTCGCGGCGTATCATTTGTTGCATACTTAGAAGTGCGCGCGCACCCACATGATACCTCCAGCACTGCAAAGTAAGAGGAGGGCGATCACAATACACTTTACACTACCGATCGACGCGCGGTCCCGCAGTCAGTAGCGAGAGCTCGGAGTGCGTATATGTTGCGGACGATGTTACTTTTCGTATAGTTACCCGCAACGTTAGTGATTCTTTGAAACACGCGAAAATCTATATGTGCATGTATGTGTTCGGAGTGCTGACCATATATAATACTGATAACGGTGAATAAGGTGCTAGTTAGTGTTTCAAATTTAAGGTGTCTCCAGAGGAGGAATACTTGCCATGTACAGCTGCAAGGCTGATTCACTGGTGGTGGCGGCGATGATTCAACGTGGTACTCTTACAATATGCTGACCCTTCAGATCGCGTGAGCGAAGGCTGCTGGGGTTCAACTATTTTTTCCCCTTGTAAGGTGTGAAAAATTGCGGCGATGACGACGAGGGAACTTTACGTCAAGGTTTGTGGTGTTTTTTCAAAGGGCAGGGGGGGGGGGTCAACGTTCACTGGAACTCGTTTACGGATGCCGCAAACCCAGATCGCGATGCTAACAGTTTTAAGGGCTCTTTGTTGCTGAGCTTTTTTTTAACTGTATTTACAGTAGTAGAGCATGTGACTTTCTTACCAGGGAACGAGCAGATACGGACATTAACAATGAGATTCGTTTAATGCTTTTTTTACGTCAATCATGTGTTTATTATGGTAGTTAACTTGTCATCAATAACTGATAATATTTTCCTCGATATTTTCGGCAAAAGTGTGCCGTTTTTACACATACACACACACATATATAGGAGTGCTG
>NW_019379679.1:354869-377303 GCF_000648655.2 Copidosoma floridanum
TATAAGCCATTTAACAGAAAATGGAATTTTTCATGTCCCAGTCGATTGAAATATCATTTATAGAAATTTCGTTTTCATAACTATGAAAGAGTATTTCTCAGATGAAGTTGCAACAGAAATTTAATCATGAAAACTATTGCTTCTATTTTTCATGGGAAAAAAAGCTATATGCGGCTTTTAAATTGTTTCATGCCATAAGATCTTGAAGTAATAACAGGGTTACCATTACCTTCTTACATGTTAGAGAATCAAAAGAAATTGTTTTTAATAGTTGTGTGATGTTTAAGTAGAAAAATGCTTACGCATGCAGTTGTGCTCCAGCTCGAATGTTTTGTAATGCGGTTTTTCGTTGAATAGACTCGGCTGGTGATAAGTTAAAATATAACTGTTATGTTTAATACTACAAATGCTAGGGCAAAGTTTAATTTTTATTCAATTCGTCGAAAGTGCGATTTTATGACGATTTTCTCAAAGCCCATAATCCTACTCATTATGTTACTACTGTAAAAATTTTTTTGGGCAGTTCCAGCGAGGCCCAAAAAATGACTGTTTTTGATCACAAACCATGCAAACAAGAAAACAAATATTGAAAAATTATAAAGCCCCTTTGTCTGTTTTAGCTTACAAAAGTTGCCGGTTTTCGTAAAACGACCAATATATGTATATATCTAATCGAATAGCTACCGGTGTCTATATGTATAGGTGCAGCGATAACAATAGTCTTATCAAACTGCACTGTCACGTTTAATTTTAAATATACAGGTGCGTGCGTTGGTCATCACTTTTTCCTCCACTAACTTTTCTACTTGTTTTCTTCTATGATAACCGGCGACAGACGTGATTAATCATACAATTATATCTGTAAGTACATAATGATGACTAATATAGTTTTGGGAGATAAAAAAAAGTTTAGTTCTGGAAGATCTGACAGCACCAACAGCTACATTATTTGAAAACGTAATCTCGTCCGTCCGATTCGTACTCACCGCAATGAAAGTCTTTGTCACGTCTCTGGAGAGCAGCTGTGATGGGTTTTCCTTATCTTGCGCTCAGTTGACGTTACTGATTCATTTTTACCAACTCGGTTAACTTGCTTCTATGCGAAAAGATGAAAAACAGCTTTTTCAGCTTTTAAATTTTGATAAAAAAATCGCAGGCTTTTTCTACACCAAAAAATCAACTTTACTTCATCCAATTTTATCACAAATTTGGTAAAGAATACGTTTATGTGTTTTTTGCTCCCACGATCCAATAATATAAACAGATATGCGAGTGGAGAGTACTGAAGCACGCACGTGCAGTACTATTCTTCTCTTTCTTTTTGTTCCCATATAAATTCTACTTACTATATACTTACTATAGTAATATTATGCTTTGATGCAATAGATTTTTTGGGAACGATTTTTTTAACGTTTTTTGGTTCTTACTTCATACCTCCTTGGATACCTTACGAACTAATATTGAAAAGATTTATCTGAAGGTATTTCGCTCGAATCTTTAGTTACAAATTCGCAAAGGCCTTATCTAGGACAATCGATAATGTTGGGACGGTGTACGCCGATTACTAGACATTAATTTGTATTGGAACTTAAGTTTTCTTGTTTTTAATCTATATAAGAAAATATTTAGCATGCTGTATGAGAAATATTGTAATGTTAAATTATTCTTGAGAACTTATTTAACTTTAATAACTTAAACAGAATTGAATAATGTTATTAAAATGAAAAACAAAAATTCAAAAGTTTATGTTTTATTTATTAGGTTCGATTGAATATAAATAAATTCTCATCAATCAGTCTATTTAAATTATTTATTACTATGTAAATTGAAAGAAATCCATTAATGTTAACGTATTTGTACATGGAATCTCAATGACTTACCAAAAAAAAAAATTTTTATCAACAATATATTGCAAGATTTACTAGTAAAACAATCCTACAAAATGAAATTGAGACATTCATATTTCAAAAGATTGATTTACAACTTTGAATACGAACCTACGAAATGTACGTGTGGAAGAAACCATCTCTAAAAAACTGATTGTTTCTTCTTAGAGCCCTGCAGTTAATGTGTCGACAAAATTTTTCTCCCGATTGAAATCAGATGCATATGCAAACTATCAGCTTCAACATTTAATCCGTAGCTACCAAAGAAATTTTAGCTTATTCGGACATTAATTACTTTAGTTAGTCGAAAAACTTGATTACATATACATACATAAATACACCATGTAATAAACTCAGATAACCCTCATGTTAAGTTCAAAATTTGTTTTGCATAAAAAAAAGACGATTTATAAATGGTTATGAATATCTCTTATTACAAATATATTTAATAATGCTCAAAAAATGAATATTTGAACTGTGTGTTAAGTAAAAACTATTTAAATTACAGTTGTATGCAAGTTATAAAATTTATTTTCAGTTCATAATTCTTGAATGCCTATTTTTCCAACATTGCACTTATTTTAAATGCAAGCATGCATTGATTTATTTATTGCAAGTGTAACTTATCAAGTTATTTTTTTGTTGTTTTAAAACAAGTTTACTGCTACAAATAGTGCCTTTACTGCGAAAATTGAGAATTTGGCTTCGCCTTTATCTACATTACTTTTGTAAATTGGGTGCTGAGAAAAGAAAAGAAACCGATAGTTAACAATGAAAAGTAGACAGCCTCACACTACGTCACAGTGTCCTAAAAATAACTAAACGACCAAAAAGCGAAAAACTTTTCAACAATTACAGGTGTCTTGGTAAAGAAAGTCAGAGGGAAATAAAAGAGAGAGCATATGATTGTAATAGGTGCACCTGGTAATAAAACTAAAATTCGTATAAAATTAGAGCACATTACAAAAATCAGTTAGAGAATCGAAATGACAAAAGCACCGAGAGTCCGAATGAGCGTTGCTCTGAGATTTCTTCTTTAAATAGCAAAAATCGATATTTTGTCCCTCTTTCTCTCTCAAGATGACGTACATACCGAATATACATATATACGCGCGGCCTTGACACGCGTACGGTGCAGCTGTTTGCTGTCTTTGTTTTATCCTTTAAAATTTTTTCGTTTGCATTTTTAATGCTCAAAAATCTGTCAAGATGCAAAATTAATACGCGTGGATTACCGAACCTTACCTGAATATTTTTTTTATTATTTCGTAAACTACAAGCTTTTATATTTTTTGCGTGGCTAATAAAGGTAGATAAACTAGTTTGCTTCACGGGTACAGCAAAAAGTTTTTTATATCAGTTCCTCAAACCTGAAAAGATAAGCCCAAGAACTTTTGAATTTTTCATAATCAAAAATTATATTTACTTGAATATAGCACGAATGCCACGACAAATACGATTTAAATTTAGATCACTATCCCACAATAATCTGCATGTAAATATAACAAGATACAAACAAAGAAGATAAATTTTTACCGAGTAGTCGGGTGTAAATTTATCAAAAAGAAGCGAAAATCTGAATTAACAAATAATTATAGGAGTGGTGGTAATAACAGCAGTACTAACATGTCTGATGAAATTATAGTTATGCATAAAAAATGATACGTTTATCTGAATAGCGTTAATCTTACTGAAACCAACTTAAAAAAAAAAAATAATAATAATAATAAATGAATAAAAACAAAAAAAGGAATAATTTGATTTTATTTACATTGTGACAGTGAACCAAAATAGAATGACGCCATATCTTAAATGTAATTGAGGATATTAATACATATTATGAATTGTGTAACGATGAGGTGAAACTAGTAGATAATAATTATTAATTTTAATGTCAGGAATAAGCAAAAAAAATTTCAAAATTTTTGAAAACAAGTGATTTTTTTATTAATAAATCAGTAATGCTAGTGCGATTCGGAACCGATTAGTATCTCGAAAAAATTGTTCATCGATCGACCATTACCAAAACATACTGTTGAATCCTTCAAATACCAATTAATAATTTGTCAGCAACCAACGAGATTTGTTACAAAAAAAAGTTTTACTCATTATCTCCAAATAAAATTTCACGTGCCCATTCACAAGTTCTGGAATTATTGATGATTAACAGCATGTTTGGATCGTTTAAAGCTTCTGAGTTGGGGTTAAAACTTTTTCCGAATAAATTGCAAGTTCTGAGGCTTCTCATCAAGAATCCAAGGTTTCAGCGAGTATCTCCATGTAAGTTTTGTGATATTTTATTAATAAATTTTAACGCAAAAGTGGCTTCATTAATTCAACGCTCAATTGACCGGAGAGTAAGGTACGAGCCGTCTTTCGATTTAGTTACTAGTGATGCTCCGCTGTTTGGTAGCGAGTTGATAAATATTATCAAAAGTACAGGTAAAAGCGACTAAATAAACTCGAGAGGATGAGTTTTGTTTTGGACACAGTCACGCGAGGAAAACAATACGTGGTAAGTATACGTGGATTGTTTAGTTTACGGTGCTCGAGAGCAAGCCACGTTAGAATGAAATCAAAGACGGCAACAGTAAGTTTTTGAAACAGCATGAAGTTTTCGTGCAGGTTGGAAAAAATCAGATCACATCAACTGATGTGGCGAAACACAACTATTAGCTTTTGGAAATAATGCCTTAGTGTTTCCCTGGTTGGCTCATTAAACAATTCACGAATCGACGAGAAAAAACCACACTCCTTACATTCGCTCGTACGTAGTTGGTATTAATATCAAAGCAGGATAAACAATATTTTTCAAACATCCACGCAAAATTGCTTGCTTGCACATGCTGCTGTTCTATTAACACATGACTTTGCATCTGCTCGAAAAAAAAAAAAAAAAAAAAATCACCGTATCAGCATCTACTTGTGCATGAAGCGAAAAAAGAAAAATCCCGTACCATAAACTACTTGTGCATACATCCACATAAGCACGAAGATTTGTCGATTAATCAGCGATCGCGCACTTTGTACTCTCACCTACCCATATACATGATACCGAAAAAAGACCCCTTACGGTTATTTCCATTGGCGAGGGACGTCCTCTTCTACGCGCGTATCCAAGTGAGGAAAAAAAAGAGAGAGGGGTACATACGCCTCCGCAGTCACGTGTTAATGAACAGGTGTAAGTTATGTCGGGTATAAAAAGAGTTTCCCGTGCATGTGGTGCATCGTGGTACCTACATCGGGTACTGCAACACTTTGTGCACGACACGCGATAACTTATCTCTTTGTCGAGGGGATTAGCGGCTCGTGGAAGAGTAAGTACAGACAAAAAATGAGGATTTCGCGGGTAAAAACTGCCCGAGCGCGCGTGGGTTGAGAGAAAGTGATCGGTTCAGAATTTCTAGATCGGTAATGGAACATTTTTTTTTTTTTGTTTTTTTTTTTTCGATGATGCTGACACACGTGATAAAAATTGCATGTGGCGGCGGGAGCAGTTCTTGCTTCGGGATAAAAGCTGCGGGTGCACGGTCAATGAAGCAAGACCTCCTTTCTACCGGGCGAGAGTAGTGCCACAATCGCTTTTTCTTCTCCCAGTTCAATTAAAGAAAATAATAAATTCTTTAGGCACAGACAAGAAACTCCGAGCGTCGATATCGATACGAGTATATGAACCGTAAATTTCCTCGTGGTGAACTGCCAGCAGCTCGGGGCGATCCTACTCGTATACACGTGTATAGACAAAAGATCGAAATACATCCGCACTTGGGGGGCCGATCTCTGCGACAAATCACTCACCACTAGCGCCGCGTTTCTCCTATGCTTCCTTCCAAAAGGAACACCACGTAAGGTGGACTATTGACACAGTCAACGGCAGTTGGCCAAGTCGTGAAATTTACGGTGTATCAGCAGTGACGCAACACATCGGTCGGAACCGTGCGGACTTGCGGAAGCGACTCTTCGTGTATTAATTTCACGTTGGTGGTCGTTGAACTCCGCGCATCCTTTTACTCGAACGCTCGCGTTTCGTATTTCTGAGGGGCCAAATGAGATCCTTTTTTTTTATGGGGCGACTCGTCTTCGTTGTACGCATGTGCTCACCTCAAATTATTTGTTCAGGTATGGCCATGAGATTTTAGCTTTCGATGCGGAATTACGGTAACATTTAAATTATAGCTTTGTGTTTCCCACGAAAACTATAAATTTCGACGCATTGATTTTAGATTTTTGTCTTCTCTTTGTGTACACATGTGCTGCAAACAGTATATGGATACGGTGTGCCCATTAACGGTTCATTTTGATTTTTATGAGATAAGGTTACTCGTAGGTGTACGTTATCTTTTTTTTAAGGCGGTTCCCTTGGTGAGACAAGGACTCGATTACTATTGGAAAGAACCCGAATAACAATCAACTTGCTCGTGATTGAAGTATTGTCATCAGTACATTACCAACAAAATAATTCGAAGGTCATATGCCTTTGATCCTCAAGTCTTATATTCACTTTTAAAAATGATTGTGACTTTACAGCGACAATTTCTGACGTCTTTGACCAGCCAACTTGCGCCGATGATTTTCTTATTCTAAACGTTTGTTTTCTTTTACACTCTTCATGCACATTTTGATGGTTAGCATCTAAAGTTTAAGGCCTCAATCCGTAAGAGAAAAAAATTGAATAAATGTAAGAAATTTCGTAAAAACGGTAAATCCTGTGTTCGAGATATTTTATACTACAAACGATTTTGCATGGCATACTGAACAAAAAAAAATATACAGTACATTCGAGCCACTCGATCGTTAGTTGTTTTACATTCAATAACGAAATAGTAAATGATGATCGTTTGTAACTCACAACTGACAGTTCCAAAAAAAAATCATAACAAATAGCTGTAGTTACAGCGGATTAAGTTCTACATAAAATTATTATATTGGGGACACAACGGTGGAGCATTGCCACAAGTGCATATTATTTATCCTGCCAGCGTTCCATCAACCAAATTTACCAAACTGTACACAAGAGTATAATCATACGTTAAAGAAGAAACCGTTGCAACGACAACCCAAAAACATGTACCCTAAATCGTGAAGTTTTAGAAAGTTGATGGTGAAAAAAAAAAAATCTCGTTCACCGATTCTCACAGGTAGATCGGCTTACCGCAAATTTTCAAGCTCAGTGCTGAAAAAGCCATGTATGTATCTCGGCCTTTCATTATCATTCCCTCCGCTCGCAACCGTACACTTATCCGCGATCTTCTCGTCCACTGCATTATCAAAATATACCCCCGCGAAGGCAACCAAAACATGAGCCCAAATGCCGTATAGCCAGAAGCACACGTGACTCCTTTCAGGGTCCTATTACGATAGGTATATATAAGGCGCACACGCGACTTTTCTTTTACTCTCCCGAATCGATGATGATAATCTACTCGCGCGTGCCTCCCACCTTGTGATACCCAGAATATCTATATACACGCTCAAAGCCATGTATACTCACTTTTCCTAATGTACAAGTGTACCCATACATAAGCTGTGTAAATTCTTGGGTATCTTTCAAAAAGCGAGGAAGGAGCAACGCTGCGGGTACTTTGAAAAGGATACACAGAGAGAAAAGAAAGTCGTGTGACCTATACGAGGTGAATGTACGGTTGGGTATACGTACGTAGGTATACATGTTCAAGTACATAGTCGGGTGCTATGGTATTTCTAGGCCAACGGATTCGGATAGTTAATAAATGACGTGATTCTCGTGTTCTGATGACCTTCCTCTCTCTTTTCACCTAGACATGCTCCCAGGAGGAGAAGTGTTTCATTACTTTCGACTCAATTCTGTACCAATCATCTTTACAAGCTGACAATATATAATTTTTTTTTTTTGGGACTGAAAAAACTCAGTGTCGAAATTTAAGGAATAAATAATACTGGTCTTCATCGGATGAATTGCACAAGCTTTAATAGAATGAATCGATATAATTGGTTGGGGGTTAATGTGGGTATTGTACCGACACTTTTTTTATCAAGACATATTTCAAGGTCTGTTGATAATTCCTGTGTACATTTTTTTCTTCTAAAGGAAAGCCGGTGCAATCAGGTATTTTAAGGAAAATATTTGACCCATTTTAATTGTAGTGTTAAATTATCATGTTGGTACTACTACCATCGTGCATGCACTATTGCCGCCACTCGTATATAAGCTTACTTCTAACGTTATTGAAGATTGACTTTTAAATTAAAATACAGCACAACACATTAATTAAAGTGCCGTAATAAGATTAAATAGTAATTTTATAACTGTCATGTTTTGTCTGCATTACATGAAAAATTTCAGATATTCAAACAAACTTTGATCTTTTTATACAGTTACAGTCGAACTTCGAGGTATTAAGTTTATATTTTTTAATAGTAACCGTAAAATCTGTAAAAACATTGGGAAAACATTTAACATTTTTTATCACGTAGGATACCTCTGGCTGACAATCACTGTTACAACTGAACCTATGGAAAGGCTGTGTAATATAATCGCAGCATGACCTGAAAATCTACTCACTTAAATTGAGTTTAAAAATAAAAATATCAGAGAAACTTAATAATTTAAATCAAAAAATTAAAAAAAATTTGTTTTCTTACATGAGGGGAAATTAACATGTAATACTTTTTGATTTTATATTGAAAAACGTATGTTCCTTGATACTGTTATAATTAAAAATTAGAACCGTATAACCAGAATCATATCACTGTCAGATAATTCTCACGTTTTGTTTATTCATAATTAGTTGTTACATCCACATTTGGTCGTAACTTATTTGTAAGAACTTCAATAAACTACAATTTTTGTCAACCACTTATACTATAGGAAAAGTTATGTACAAGTTTATTTATGTTAAGTGGCAGTAATCACAGCAGTGAGAGTGATGCTCACATTTACCCCTATCACGTATGATTTTGTGTATCAATTCATTAAAGCTTGACAAAAATTATAATTGTACAACGTAAGCATATAAAAAACTGTGCTTTGATTAAGAATTCCCACTGTAAGAGATTACTGATGATTTTAATTTTATTTCCCTATCTTTGAGCAAATCACGACGAATATTCACGCGTTAAGCTCTTTACGTAATATTGGAATCCATGCTGGATGTATTAATTTAATTACCAAGTAATACCGGAACGATCAATTGCAGCTACAATAAAAGTAGGAGATAACGGCGGTACTAATCAAAGTATAGGAAATGATTGTGTATTATTACATCTTGAAAATAAAGTTACAAGAACACAGTCATAAAATTGAACTTGCATTTAAGAAGTACATTCAGTATGGAAATAAAAATTAGTATTAATTAACTGTAATCTGTTACAAAGTTAGTTTCCATCAGATGCGAATATCGAGTTTTCTTTCAGTTAACCCATAGTAATTTGTGTTTGCTAGTTAAAGTTCTTACTATTACTGTACACTTTCTCATATTTCAGACAAAGCAATTATTTCTAGTGTTAAAAAATTTTCAAAATCATGATAATTACAGTAGTAGTAGATGATGAAGATGTTGTTTCAACGCATTGCAATAAAAAAAATCATGGTATATGATGAGCGATTCTGGACGTGCAAAGTGAGATTGATGAAATGTATTCAATCTAACAACACGTTGCTTCTTTGTCAAATATAAATTTGTATAATATTTGCAATTATAATGATACATAAGAGAAAGTTTGTGAAACAATTATTTTACAAATTAAAGCAGAAATGATGATCTGGCAAGATGTGCCTAAATGCGATACATCTAAAGACGAATTCGGTTTGTTTCAAAACTAGCACTAATTATTTTATCAGGTTTAAATAATAATTACAACAAAAGCTCTCATTGAGTCTTATCATAAAAATAAAAAATTTTGCAACCAAGTCTTTTTACAATCTATTATATTATTCCTCTATACAAAATAATGAAATCAGTATCGAACAGTAAAAATCTTGAATAAATCAGTGATTTTACAAACTGTTTATGAGTTTATTGTGCTGAGTACGATAATTTTTCTGCAACTCTTTTTTTATGTATCTTAAGTAATCGTAACTTATAAAAATCTGTGTTGAAATTTTCATGACAATATTATACTGGGAGATCCCTAAAACAATTCTACATCCTACATAATTTGTTGTAAAAAATTTAGCTTACATGAACCAAGAAAAATTTTTTCAACGTTAGGTATTAAAAAACTGGCAACCATACTCCACTCAATACTTACAAACCAATTAGAATCTTTTTTATGTAGAAATAGATAATTTGTTATTTCTATTGAAAAAAGTTACGTTAATTTAATTTCAGTTGTAAAATAGTAGTTTTCGTACCTGGTGGCGCGTGTCCCCAAGGCAAGCACCAGACCCGAGGAACTACACATATTACCATCTTATATTTGACAAACTCACTCGATTTCTACGTTGAGGAAAACGCAGAAGCATACAAATATGTAGAAAAAAAAATACTCAAGTTGTGTACTTATACACGGATACTAATTGCGGACGAAATTAGATGGTTAAATGCATATATTTTTCACACATTTAAGTACATATAAGAGCGTGTATTCGTTAACTTGAAAACTCGTTTGTTGCGTTCTCTATTTATTTCTTAACAGCTAAATTATCATGATGAGCCAAATTATTTTACTTATAGTAATTTTACTAATAACAAACCAATTAATTTGGAAGTGAACGTTAAATATTTTATTGCATAGTACAACATGTATTACTTGCCACTTAAAAGTGAAACAACAAAAATCATTTTTCGAATGTTGACCATCCATATTCAGAGAATTTTTTGGCCCAGTGAGTAGTTGCCACAATATTTACTTATTCTGAAATTCTCCGTCACTCATCATGAATTACCATCTGACCCAATTGATGAAGCGTTACTGAACAGAGCTACTGGCAGTACTGATTCACAAAACCATTAAAGCACTTTAGGGCTCGACAACCAACCAAGACTTCAGATTTTTAAAAATCAGTTTCCACTGGTGAAGTACCCTCGATGACATAAATTTTTCAGGGTGGTTTTTTTCGCATTTTTCTTTACCCTTACAGTTAAATAAAGAATTATTACGAAACTGTATTAGACGATAAGAAAAATAAAAAAGGGTTAGGAAGTACAAAATAGTTCAACAATGCGAAACAATAAGCTAATGAAACAAAAGGGGGTACCACAAAAGGCTGTGTCATGAATGACAAGTTTTTTTATAGTAAAAAAGATGTGTAGAATATAATCTAAAAAATACAATATATAATATCACATCAGACACTTCTCACACACAATAATATAGGACCACCAATAACCATAAGCGACAAAGGCTGCCACGGTTATGGTAAAAAAAAACAAGTTATAATTTCTTCTCTATTTTAACCTCGAAAGTCTACCTGCGAAGAATACAAGAAAACAGAACATGGTAACAAATTTAAGTTAAATAAAAAAAGAATTAATCCCATCAACGAATAATTCAATATCTTCCGATTCTTCAGAATGTAAGTAAATAAATACACTTTTGTGGTGAAAGAAGGTAAAGTTCAACTAGGCCTGCACATATTTAAAACAGGAAAGGGGAGAAAACTAACCCTGTGCGTGGATATTATTATCCAGAGAAGACGTATCATTTTTGTAATAGCTGCTTCGCATAGGAATTCCTCGAAAGCCCTAATACCATTAGGCACATGGGGTGCTAATATTCTGCGGTGCGCGTAGCTCTACGTGTGTCCGTGTATTTGCATGCGTGTACGTATGAACATAAAAAATGTTACCTCTTTGAAATTACAAAGTGAGTATGAAATGTACGGTTTTGGCTGCATGAGCGGAAATTCCCCTTCATTTTTAGTTTTTCAAAGTACAAAAATGCGAAGTTTAATTGAAAAGATAAACCTTTAAGAAAAAAGTATCCCTTACTTTACAGATCTTACACAATAAGAATATTATTTACAAAGGGCTGCGCACTCTTGAAGTAATTAAAAAAGACTTCATAAGTCATTCTAAGTCTTTCAAAGATTTCAGAAGTCACCAAAAGACTTCAGAGTGCGCAGACCCTCGATTACTTATATTACCTTTTTTATTTTGGTATTTTACGAATACTGAATTTGACAGCCCATTAATATTAACTTCCAAGATCTTTATTTTTCTTTTTCAGAAGACTTCCTATGACTTTTTTGAGAAAAGCTACGATATAAAGAGTATAAATACTTTTGACGTATTGTTTAAACTTTTTTTTTTACCTCTAACTCTACTCTAAAAATTTCTAAAAATCTTTTAAGGCTAGAAAATAAAGTGCATAGATTAATTGTTATTTTAAAACGTACTAAAATAATGTGAGCGTTAGAATGTATAGCGGGCACATTTTGAAAGAGAAGCCAACCTAAGAAAAGCTTTATTAACTCAAGAGTCATTTTCGAGTTTTTTTGAACTTTAAATGCTTATAACTTTCGGATAGAAGACGATATTAAGTCCTTTTTTTCTTCAAATTCAACAGAACTTGAAACAAACAATTTGAGTGTCAGCAGAGTTTTTTAAAGCTCTTATTTGATTTCCTGAGTAAATTCAAAAGACCGTATCCAGGTTTCGAAAAATCGTACAAAATCGAATAGAAAAAGAAAATAGAGTGCTAGAAGTAAAGGTAAACTTTTTATTCCTTTATTAAAACATCCCAAAATGTAGTCAGCATCAAAACTTATGAACATATGAAGTTCGCAAAAACTAAAAAATATCGCAAAGTGACAAAACTTAGTGGCTTGCTTCTATTATAAACTGTGAACGCTTCTAAATTATGTCGCTCACCTTATTTTTAAACGTTTTGAATGATTAATTAAATTTTACTCTATTCGTTGTTTTTTCACCATAAAAAATTTTTGTGTTACTTTCTTGGATAGAGGTAGAGGTGTGATAGTAAAAGCAAAGGTCTCAACCTAAAATCATAAATGTCTTAATCAAAAATCATACAATTCATGAATATTTCGCTTTTTTCTCAAGCTTTAAATGTTTACAAGTTTTAACTCTGGCCTCTTTTTGCACGTTTAAAAAATAAAACCAAAGCTTTTTTTAAGTACACAATTTTTGTTTTTAAGATGCTCTTTATAACCTTAAATAGAAAAATCATGATGAGAAGATTAAAAATCTTTGAGAATGGGTTTTAAAATTCGTATCATTTTTCCTTTGTTCTCAAGTAATTCTTGCAACTGGAACTTTTTTACTTATTTTCAATTTAAAACCTGTCAAATAAAAATTTAATTAATTCCACAATCTTCAGTAATAATCCCAAAAATATTTTTCTTGAGGAATGTAGAATAAAGTTCTTCATCCATCTTACTTTCCTTGGTAAATTTTTTTTATCAATCTCATGATCCAAAGTAACACATCCCTAATGCTATTTTGTGCCAGGATTAAGATTAACTCTTGTTTTTTTCTTTCCTGACCACGCTATTCTCGATAATCCTCTTAATTCCTATCTATAGGTCTCTCATGTGTCGTATGTACGTACATTGCATGGATAGAAGCTGCCACAGTATTTTTCAGGACTAGCAAGAAATAGTCTGTTTCGAAAAAATACGGGATGCTTGCTTGAAGTTGAAGAGCTTGACACTCTTGGAACAGTTTAAATTAAAGTGGAATATCTTGACTGTTCATACAAAAAATCTACATACTTCGAAAACAAAAGATCAATAAAATTCATGTTATCTTGAAACAACAAAAATGAAATGGATAAGATGGTTACAAATTCAACGAATCTAACTACATATACTTGCTACAGTGAAACTGCCAGACATCGTGTGACACTTTTGCTGGCTGATAATTTTATTCTCTACAAACACATTCTAATCATTTATTTATCCAAAACTTAACTATTCAAAAAAATCTATCGATTTCATGGAACAAAATTATCAGGAGCGACCCGCTCTAACGATACACAAATCACTTTTATAGTTACATTGAAAAATCGTCGTCAACGAAATGAAGTAGGAAATCTTTGAAAATGTATAAGTTATAAAAAAAAATTTTTCAGTTCCTTGTGAATTGAGTCAGACTGAGGCTTATAGCCTTTAATAAAACTAAGACTCACTTTTGCGTGTAAACACATACCCACACACATACCTATGCATGCTAGTGTGTTCATGTCTAATGGACTTTCCAGAGGCCTCTGATAAGATTACGGAGCAACGACTGTGAGCCAGTCGCTCTGATGCACGAATATCTTCTTTTTTTTTCCCTCTTTCATATACGTTTCTACATACTTTGTACGACAATGACGGTAAGTACACGTAGACACGCTCGCGGGCGTCACGACCGAGCTCTCTAGGCTACTGTTGTTGTTGACATTTAATTGTATTACAAGTATACCAGCTCCCTAAGTTTTTCTATAAATATAACTGCGGAAGTACACTCCAGTAATATACGTTTACTTGGTATTTCTTTTTCTTTTCTTAACTATTTTTTTACTCATCATACTTGTTACTTTTTCTAATTTTTTCGAGCTATGAATCGATCCGTGTCTCTGTTTTTTTTTCCTTTCTTGCTTGGACGCATTCACTATTACTTTAAGTTCTAGTGTGATATTCAAATTCCCACACTAATACATCACTGCAGTGTTAGGGAGCGCTTTGTCAACAATTAACTAAAAATATCTCAAACTGTTGGAGCAACTCCATCTAACAAATATATTATATGGGAAAAGAATATTGTAGGAATCCAATAGGACGTGAATAGAGTAAACGTCTCGCAGTTTTAAATTTTTGAAAAAGAGTTTAAAAAACTAGTTTGTGGTGTAATCAACACATTAATCATATACTGATGGAATCGATCTCATTAATCGTCGGTAAAATTAAGCTACTCGTTGATTATTTTAGTCTTCAAGCTTCTAAATATAAGACATCACGTTATCTGCTCAATCACCCTATATATGTATATACGTGAACATATTTTACATGTATATGTATCTTGCTATTCGCTACGTGCACAAGCTGAAAAAGCGATCGCAGCAATACCTGTGCTAATATGTGAAACTAAACGATAGGTTTGTCTTCTGCTAGCAGACTGCTAAGCATTACTATCATCAGAAAGTTATGTGTTTATACATCGACAACCATTCTAAGGATTAAATTTTTAATAAAATTATGAGTAGTATGTACATATTTTACTCAGGCATGTTCATTAAAAAACGCAGTGAAATACATTGGATACTGTGTATTTCTTAGAGTTTTTAGCTGGGGCCTGATCCTCAAAGCGTATCGTATGAACGTGTGTACATACTATGTGAACACGCCGGTATAGGGATAACGGAGCTCTCTGATTGGTCAGAGGAGGTCTGTGTTGACTACATTCTAATAAAACATATCTCGTTAATCTCGTATCACACAGTACACATGGACATACTCAAGCGCTTATAGTGCTTGTAGTACAAATTTTGTCTTTAGTTATTCACACAGCATTGTACCACTTGAAACATTGTATTAATTCGTGATATAATAAACACAGAACCTTTCGTGTATCTATCGAGGTACTGGGTTCCTATAGGCATCAAGCACATATCGCGAATATTGCCTTCTGCTGTGCCAGACCAATAGTTCTCGTTTTTCCCTAGGATGGCGCTGCTTCAAAATTGTGCACGTAGCGAATACCTATTACGTATTTGTAAGGACAAAACTCAGTCAACAACCACCTTAACACCTCTTAGTCAAAGTTTGTCAAGTTGTTCCTCGCGTTCAAAAGAATAAATACAAAACAACTAAGATAAAGTGGGTTAAACAATAAGTAAATAAATAAAAGATATAATACAATGCGAAGGCTGAAACATATACTCATACATAAATTAACAATTTGAAACACAAATACCTACGATAGTAAAAATTTAGACGAAAACAAACATACGCAAACAAAAATAAGTACAAAAAACGATAATGTATATGAAGAAGAGATACTTATAGAAGCAGAGGTAACGAAACTAATATGTATAGTGATGAATTTAAAGACAAAGAATAGAGTATTTAGAGATGACAACAAAACAAAAAGATGTGAAGTCAATTTTACAGATGTAGAGACACACAGGTGCAAAGTTATGATACCGTAACAGTTATATACTGTGGAGAAAAAAGTTAAGAACAAAAAGGCATAAAGATAAAATAACAAGAAAATTAAAAGAAAATACGCTTTTAAGAGCAAATATATTTTGTAGACACGAATCCCCTTAAAAATAGTTTTTTACAAACCTTAAATGTTAAGTAAGTTTAATGTATTGAGTTCATATTTCGTAAGAAATTTCTGAACCTTTACACACACTGGCAATGAATAGTATTCTTCCTAATGAATCTGTAGCCTTAACAAGTTCTGAAATCAAGATATAAAAACGGTCAAGTTTTTTTTTGCGCAGCATAAATTTTGTATGACATTCGTAGTATAGTAATACTGTTTAGTACTTGTACTTTAACAAAAGCAAACTAATTTTTATATACGTTCTACATAGCAAGGTATAAATGTATTTGATATGAGGTTTGCATGAAATACCAGTCAAAAGTCAATATTACTTAGTTTGATTTTGTTAAAGTACGAGTACTAAACAGTATTACTATACTACGAATGTCATACAAAATCTATGCTGCGCAAAAAAAACTTGACCGTTTTTATATCATGATTTCAGAACTTGTTAAGGCTACAGATTCATTAGGAAGAATACTATTGATTGCCAGTATGTATAAAGGTTCAGAAATTTCTTACGAAATATGAACTCAATCCATCAAACTTACCTAACATTTAAGGTTTGTAAAAAACTATTTTTAAGGGGATATCATAACTTTATAGGAAAATACCATTTTTAAATGTTTAGTTTCAAAAAATTAATAATATTAAATGTTGCTCATATTAGAAAGTACTAGATAGAAACGAAGTCTGTAAATCATAGCTATAGTGATCTACAACAGTCCCACTAAATTTCTTCTAAAATTTGCTCATTTAAAAATGTTTCAAGTATATTTGAATGCAGTTAATTTTTAGAAACAGTTTCTTGATTCACCGAATAAAATAAATTGTCTTAAAAAATACAGTTTCAGGATTTTTATCTAAGATGCTCTTTTCTTTTTCTTTCTGTGATTAAACTACTTCATCCTATCATTCTTAGCAATTTTTCTTTAATCTTACTACATAAATTCAATTACTTCTTCCAACAAATTTTTTAGATAGAATACTTAGTAATTTTAAACATCAAAAATCCTAAATTTGTCATTTGTTCATCTACCTTTAATCATTTTTTTTTTTTTTTTTTGTAATGACTAAAACCCAAATATTCTAGATTACAGTTATTTAATACCAGAGGTTTTCTCACAGTAAACAATTATTTATCACGAAAATACGTACGAAAATCATAAAAGTGGTATCTAGCTTACTAAAAGAATTGTTTTTATTGAATCATTTCCTATTTTACTATAACTTAGAAAATTGAATATTAATGTATGATTATTTACCATACAAATCGCTAAATCAAATAAGGCTTAGGTTTATAGCTTGTTATTTAGGGCACTCTGGGAAATTATTAGAGTTTCCAATCTAATCGATTAGATTATGTTGATACTGTTACAGCTGAGTTACATGATTCATTTTAAATTGCCAATAAAAGTATACGAAAAACATAATAAAATTTATTACTATTAATTAATTCATTTTAAATTTTAATTAAGATACTGAAATTAATGTGTTCGCATTTAAGGCACACGAAATTCAGTGTATGGGTAAATAGGGTATTGAAATATTCTTGATATTTACATTTTTATTCGTTATCAAAATTTCCAATGGTAGGTAGGAGTTGAGACTCACAGCTAACTTAACGATAAGGCCATTTCTCGAACACTGAGCCTGAAAAAATCTTGTTTTGACCATTTCGAGATACACATGTCTCGTTTTCGTTGTCCTAACGACTTTTTGACCTATATTTTTTGGTAAAATTGTAGACTAGAATTAAAGAAACTTAATAAAAAACCAAAATACATCAGGCATGCCGGCAAAAATACTTATTTTTCAGTATTTGAAAATTCGAGTATGCGAATCTGAAGTTAATAGTAGCACGGTCGCTGAGGCTTCGTCTGCTTTCTCAAACTTACCTCGTCGCGCTCCCGCGCGACTTGATACTCTGTGATATTATGTAGATACGAGTACTCTGTGAGATATGAAAAAGCAAAGTAGCGATGCAGACAAAAATAGGGACGCAAGCAAAGACTTATAATAAAAAATACTCAGAGACATCTACAAACATATTAAGATTTAGTAACAAAGATACATGCATGAATGTATCAATAGCAAAAAGACAAAGATAAATATAGAGGCATGGCAAGGACTTGTAAAAGAAAATTATTTTGAGACTAAAAGTAAGAGACGTAAGAATAGAGATATAGTAACAAAAATGCATACTTCTAAAAAATTAACGCAAATCAGTACATGCAAAAAATAAAACATTTTAAGTGATACATCAATAGAATGCCGTTTATGGAATTGACTTAAGAGCAAAAATGAAGAAATAGTGGAATTACTGTCAAGAAAAAAATGGAACAAAAAAAAAGAGGTAATTTCTGGGTGCATAAGGTTGGAGGGGGGGGGGGAAGGGCTGGTGCCACTAATCACTTTAACATTGTGTCTCATAGTCTGTGGGGATCAATTCATCAGTGACGGCCACTTGAGCTATTTTTCTTCCATAAGATTAAACCTGGGCTTTGGGGGTAAAATGAGAGCAGCACTGGTTGTGCACCTGGCCTATAATGATAGAGATAGAGCATAAATAGAAAGACTCATAAATAGGAAGGGGCTGACTTTAGGACATAGGATGAGTTATACATAAAGACAAAGCAACGATAGGTATTTAGAGACAGCGAAATAAAGACAGATAGAGGTAAGAATACAAACATAGTCTTAGAAAGAAGAATCTAGTGCCTGAAATTGCATAAATGTAGAAACACAAAATACGATACACAAAAAAGATACTGAAAAAAGTTACACGTAAAAAAAATAAACAAATGAAAATAAAGACAAATATATTCACATATTCGAGTCACAGAAAATCTTGTTTTAAACTGAATCGAAAAAGTAAAAAAAAAGTTGTTAAAAAATGTGAAAAAAATTATACTGGACTATGCGAAATCAACAAGCAAGTAAAATTTTATGTTTCTTTGTGTTGATTTATTTTATGTCTAAAATTTATCGTATAGGTGTACAAATGTTATAGTATGTGAAACTTAAGCCCTTCCAAAAAAAAATACAGACATATAAAGTAATAAACAAAGACCGATATAAAAGCTGAAGTACTTGTAGTTTTAAACTATAAAAAGCGAATATATATACACCTCTAAGCTAATTTCACAGTCATAAGACGTTCATTCCTTGGTTTAAGAAAATATTGCACTGTGATAGTTCAATCACGCAAAAAGCAGTTTAATTAAATAGTTATTTAACGAAGCCTTGAATTACGTTTTATTTTTTACAAGTATCGACAAAGATGTCAAGAATGGCCACATCATGAGGTCAATTCAAAAAATGTATTCTTTAACGAGAATATATAATGAAAATCATTATGTTTTTGAGGATAGTAGGCTTTCGTAGCTGTCAAAGAGATGATGAAATTATACAAAAATATGTCAGAAATGTATGTGATCATGTAAAATTTTTCTCTTAAGGGAGTTGGGTTGCAATTCACTTAACGATGAAAATATTTTTACTAAAATATATGTTGTAAAGAAACATTGCGTGGATGTAGTCACCAAATTTGAGCACAATCGCGTCTACAGATTTCAAGAAAAAAATTTATGAAGTGCCCCTTTTTCGTCGTTTTTAATATGGGCTCAAATGTAAGTTATCAAAAAAGTTGTAAAAAAATACCTATTACTCTTGACACAGCGATGAGAACGTTTTAAAAAACTGATATGTTATTTATGACAACTTCATTCGTATACGTGCAAAGTTTCAATAAAATCGCGTCTGCAGTTATGGAGATATTTGCACAAACGTAAACAAATTTGTTTCTTGCTTGTATGCTTCATTCATGTTTACGTGGCGCGATAGCTTTTCACAAAATCACTTCTAGAAGCCGTTCTACTCAAAATTATGATCTCAAACTTGGTATAGGCCTTAATGAGACTTTATACTTTAATGATATACCATTAAAACATCTAATTTAGAAAATTTATAGCACACTTTTATTAAAAAAAGATCAGATTTACTATACCGTTTACTCCTTATTTTTTATCTCTCATAGAGAAAGTATTTAGGCTATTTGATTAATACCATAAGAAACGAGATACCTTGAAGAATATTGTGTAATTTTTTTGAAATATGTTATTTAAACGTTAACGAGTACTGGTGAGTCAAACACAAATGCATTTTCCATAATCGAAAGGGCGGATTTTTGTAGGCGAGGTTAGTACAGCAGACTTTAGCACGGTGCCTTATAAAAATACGCATGCTCCCCTTCACCTCCCGGCGGGAGCAACCCAAATCCCTTAAACTACTATGACATATTGATTTTTCCTAAAATCAATTATGTAGCAGAACCTTCCGTCATCCCGTCACAATCATTAAAAAAACTTTTTTCGAAAATATGAAAAATGTCTGTTTGTGACAAATAATTCATTATTATACAGACAGGTTTTTACGAACAGTCGTCGAAATGTTATGAAAAATATAGTGTCGATTGAAATATCGAAAAAAAAATTTTACATCTCACAAGCGTGGGTTATACGTATCGGTTATTAAAAATGAAGCTCTTTTACCTTGCATTAACACTTAGTAATGAGTTAATCCGGCAAAACGATTGTTATGATGTTAACATTGAAGATCAAGCATTTTGTTAGCAATGAAATACCACAAAAGTTGAAATATTTATAAACATTGCGATACATATGGTTTTTATGAAGGGTCCATATGAATACTAAAATCACATGCGCATACTCTCACTAAAAGTCGGGAGGTACATTGGCCAGGTGTATGTCATGCAGCGCCACTCTTGGCGTCAAAATCGTGCAACCGTGGGTACCCACATTATACGTCAACAGCATACACCGATGCACACTTTTAGTAACAATTAATTAACTAGCAAAAAATTAGTATATTTATTTATCTGATAATGGATGTTATCATAAAAACAGACTTTAGGAATATTAGACACTCGATTTGTTTTAACTCTGAAGCCTTAAAAAAAAGTAAACAGTTGGTTGAAAGTAGCCATGCGTGCTATGTTACAGAATTTCAAAGTGATAGAGTTAGCAATTTGATAAGTGCCGTCGTAATAAGGCAAACCTCGGTAACTTCAGCTCCCTACAAAGTTAGCCTGCATGTACGTTTTATTCAGATTATTTTGAAAATGGTCTATAAGTTGCAATGCACATAAAAATTACCTTTATTTACAGTTGGATAATCATTGAAATTTGTGTAATTTTACTCCATTTGTATTTTCCCTACTGTTACACTGAACGATACAGCACTTTCTTACACTCATATTTCATAAACGTTTAAATAATAGAAATCACAATTGATCATGTCTTATTTCGCGTATTTATCTTTCTTTTTGCCGTCTGCTTTTGAGGGTATGCTCTGGATCCAAAACTAACGAGGCTTCATTAATAAGTATGTTGTTACATTCAAACATTTTACAACCGTTCGTGGCACTACATAGTTCATTTTTTTACATTTGTGTAACTGCAATTTCATAATATTGATACTATTTATGCATACGTGATAATAACATCTGTACACTCGACAAAGTACTGTTATTATTTCATTAATTAAGCAAAAATGACTGTAATTTGGTACCCCAGGTTTCCTGTTTTCACCACTACGCACGCTGGCGTCGACTCATCTATCCCCTCCCATTACTTGCACCTGACCAATACGCACATCAGTTGGAAATAATACCCGCGAGTCGCGTATTAAAATCGTAAATTAAAGAGCCCGAAAAAAAAAAAAAATTTCCTCAGCCTCTGTTGTAAACACACGTGCACGCATTGTGGTGAATCCGTAAGCGCCTTTATAGCACAGTTTTCACGAGCAACAAAATGACAAGCCGGCTCGTTGAGTTATCAGCGCAACGTCTCATTATCCCGTCTACTGCCGCTTTTCTCTCTGGAGTATTAAATATAGCATAAAATCGCTTACTCTTTTAAATTTCATAACGATATACTTAAGCAGCCACGCGCTTGAGAGAGAAAGAGGACGATGACAAGCTCCGATACGGTTGTGTACATACACGCGTTTGTACACTCGAGGCACTTTATATCTGTCGGAACGATTGGTCTACATACGGTCAATGATGTCCTGTAACATATAATATAACAAAGACGTACTGTCACTTAACAGGTAATTTTTCATCGTTCCGACAAATATAAAGTGCCTCGAGGTATGTGTGGTTCTTCCTCTCTTTTCTTCTCGTGTGCAAATAGAAGCAGAGGCAAGACTCGAGTTCACTCTTGCTTTTATTTATTCCATAATTATAAAAAAAAAAAAAAATGAACATATGATGAATCGTTTATGGATAATTGGCCAGATTTAGCAAGCAAAGTTATCGATTATTG
>NW_019379679.1:382383-397361 GCF_000648655.2 Copidosoma floridanum
GTTCTAAATATAATTTATAAACTTTTTTTTTAAAATATTTATATTTCTTTCGAGAGAGCATGATGTTTAAAGTGGATTACGGGATATACGTAATGTCTCAAAGTTCGGCTCCCTAATATCATAATGACGGTAGGCAAACTTTGGCATTGACTATCTTAAAAGTTTTCTTAAGATCAGATGGAAATGTGGGTGCCGTCAGGTTAATCATATTTTTTCCTTTAAAGGAATCACTTTTTAATTGTGCAATTCTTATGTAAGAAATCAATTCAGATTTCTGACTTATCGAGGAAAAGGCACACCCTTTCCATAAAAATAAAACATGTACGTTTAAAAAAATAATAGAAGTCCATCGATTAACGTTGTTCTTGTAAAAATTAAAGTCATCATAAAAATTATTTAGTGACTCTTTACCGTTCTAAACGGCTTCAAATAAAAATTCCTACTAACAATTCGAAACCTTTTAATCTTTCTAAATAGTTGCTGTTCCTGAGAGTTTTCAGTTTGTAGAAAATAAAAACATTAGGTGTTGTATTATTTTCAACTAGACTTTCTCTTTCATAACTGTTACCGACTTGTTTTACGAAATAAAACCGTGCAACATTTATTTTTCTTAAACTGATTTATTGATACGTGTTGACAGAGAATAAAAAACTAGCACGCTCGTTTGAAGTTATTATATAAACAAAAAATATAAAGAACTAGTTGTCAAGGAAACGATCGTCGTTTCACAGAATAAAAGCGCGTCGTGACCGAACGCCTGTGAGAGATTCGAAATCTCTTGCTACGTGGCTCTTCTCACTTTACCGATTTCTGAAGTAATCGTGTGAGAAAAGATAGGTGCTTCCAATCAGCCCTTATGCGACCGACCATAACACGATCTCAAAGCTGTATTGAATACCCGCTATGTTGACACGCCCTTACACTGTTAAATAATAATTAATAACAAAAACAAACGAACGTTAACAAACAATAAAAAATTACCATGTTACAACAGAGGTACTCTCTCAGTGATCTGAAAGAGTTTGGCCAAACAATTTACTTTTCATTATAGGTATATGTATGTATGTACACCATACTAAGTGTCAAAGCCGATAACGTGAAGAAGAGAACGCAAGAGTCTTATCGTGACATTGATGACAAGTCAAACAATCCATAGATTTTTCAAGGGAAACACGATCCATCCTTTGCCAAACAAGCGTTTTTACAATATTTTGAATGAATGTAACTTATTATACGTCGAAAGAAGAAATCATGGCAGTTCAAACAGTCACTGAGTTTCGAAAAAAAAAAAAAAAACTCTCCGTTTTTCCCTTTTCCTTCTTTCCCTATCGGTCCTAGCCTACCGATCATGGCTTGACGGTATCTCACCGTCACAACACATATATGTACAAGTGTACACGTGCGTCGCTGAGTAGGGCTATAAGTGTTGGCAAGAGATGAACTCGTTGGTAAAACTTTCCCAAGGTTATGCTTATACGCATAACGATATTAGGAGAAATACGGTGCACGTATGAGATGCTTAACGTGATCTACATCATTAAAAAGTATGTGACACACAATATACCTATCCTATGAAAGTCAAATTATGGTTACGTTTTTTTGCACATTTCTTTCTCTTTGAAAACGTACATGCATCTTACCTATACAATCTCACAATTGATTCGACTTGTTTAAATGTATTGTTGACGATGGCTTGTCAATGAAGAAATTTACATGAATTAAAAATACTTTTAAAACCATTATTCCAAAAAAGAAGAATGTCAGGGATACTATAAAATAACAATATGCGACCAATCATTGCGTCCAATTTGATTTTAATTCGAATCGAATTTAATTTTTCCTCCATACAGTGTTGTCACTTGGTAAAGGCAAGATTAAAGGGCAAGCAAATAAAATCACATCACTCCATACTATTTTCATATTCTAAACTTATTTCCTTTCGAACACTGCTTAATGATTTTTTTTTAAACCCTATTAGTAAATAATGCAATCCGTCTAAACCACTTTTGCAACAAAAAAGAAAGCTGTAGTCATGTGGTTTTTCTGATTTTTTTTTTTTAATATTTTTTTTTATTTAGAAAAAATAACTAAATGAATTTTATAATTATAGAATCATATTTAGGTAATAATAGTTACTTTTATTGCATAATCTGTTTTTGCAGATTTGAGAAGCCGTTAACCAGATTCTTGGTACAAAATCTGACACAACGATGATGAAATTTTTAACAAAATTAGGATGATGATAACCTAAATTTAGCTTAATTGAATTTTCATTTATACTTAAAAGATTTTCTTTGTAAAAACTTTTATTGAAAAAAATACTTTTTTACCTTTTCTAGTTTAATTTTTAAATAAAATGTTGGTTGAAAATTTTGTTAAGTAAAAATTATTTTTGATACTAACTATAAGGATATTTTATGCCTTGTTTGAAATNTTGAATAAAAATTATAAATATTTAGAGAAATATTTAACACGATAAGTATAAGATATGACGAATTTTAAAACAATCGGCTCATCAGAGTTCGACTCAGCTAAGTACGTGTCAACTGATTCGTAATATTGTCAAAGTAATAATGAAAAAATTATCATGGTCTTTCGAATTATAAACCACAATTCTATAATTAAAGTTTTATTTGCTAAAAACCTTTTTGAAATTTGTAATACACAGAAATTTTATTCGTAAAAAATATTAAGTAAAATAAAAAAATCGTGAATGAGTTATTAGTATTGTTTAAGCTCATCCATATACAATAATTCATAAGTTGACTCTCAGTACATAGCTTTATAATTTATTTAAGGTTGTTCTGCCATCATACAAAGCAAAGAGAAATCGATAATTTTTTGTTCGTTTATATCAATCCTATAATTTAATTATCTATAATTTGACTAAATTTTAAATTGATCTTTTCTCTCACAATTGAGACAAAAGTTTTCAATTAACGAAAGTAGCCTTTATGCAAAAATACTCTTAATATGGATTGTCTCAGAAGAGCTCTAAAACTTTGAGTTTGAAGTAATTTTAGGAATGAGAAATTCATAAAAAATTAGTATATTATTCTATGTGCCGTACGATAATTCTTCGCAAACATTTAAAGGATTTTTTTTGCTAGATTTTAAGATGTTTTAATTCCAAGACTAAAATTTATGGCGAAAATTATTGTCTCAGCGAGTTAACATTTGCTATATAGTCAATGTATTGATAATACTTTAAACAGAGATGAATTAGTGTATGAAATACCTTCGATTAAAATTTTAAGTCCCTTTATGGCTTATAAAGTGACATATTGATAATTTTATTTTTGAACATTTAACTATGAGAATCAGTACTGTTTTGATACATAACCTGCAATATCTGGATGATCGACATCAAAATTTGATTGGAAATTTTTTAGAAAATAGCTAAAAACTTGGTGATTACGTAGCTATAGTCTCATCTTCACTTGTAGCTTATGGAATGAGCAATAAATTAGTGAATAAAATAATTTTCCTTCGACAGCTACCATTAGTATGTCGCGTTATATCTGTATGTATAGTCATGCAGGTTACAATACTGCTGATCTTATGCGTCAAAAAGGTTAGGGAACTTCTTTAAACTATATTTTTTTAAACTCTTTTAAAATTTTTTTTTTAATTTATACGTTTATCATCTTTATTTTTGATATTTTGAGTTCAAGTTAAAGGGAAACAATTTTTTAAAATTGAATATTTTATTTTCAACAATTAGCAGCAAACATAATCACTTACATTCAGAGCACTCTGAGAGTATTTTTCTCATTTTCTAGACCACACCAATAGAAATATATAGAGGTTGTTACCGACTTGTTTTACGAAATAAAACCGTGCAATATTTACTTTTCTTAAACTGATTTATTGATACGTGTTGTCTCTACGACGACTTGACAGAGATAAAAAACTAGCACGCTCGCTTGAAGTTATTATATAAACAAAAAATATAAAGAACTAGTTATCAAGGAAACGATCGTCGTTTCACAGAATAAAAGCGCGTCGTGACCGAACGCCTGTGAGAGATTCGAAATCTCTCGCTACGTGGCTCTTCTCACTTTACCGATTTCTGAAGTAATCGTGTGAGAAAAGATAGGTGCTCCCAATCAGCCCTTATGCGACCGACCATAACACGATCTCAAAGCTGTATTGAATACCCGCTATGTTGACACGCCCTTACACTGTTAAATAATAATTAATAACAAAAACAAACGAACGTTAACAAACAATAAAAAATTACCATGTTACAACAGAGGTACTCTCTCAGTGATCTGAAAGAGTTTGGCCAAACAATTTACTTTTCATTATAGGTATACGTATGTATGTACACCATACTAAGTGTCAAAGCCGATAACGTGAAGAAGAGAACGCAAGAGTCTTATCGTGACATTGATGACAAGTCAAACAATCCATAGATTTTTCAAGGGAAACACGATCCATCCTTTGCCAAACAAGCGTTTTTACAATATTTTGAATGAATGTAACTTATTATACGTCGAAAGAAGAAATCATGGCAGTTCAAACAGTCACTGAGTTTCGAAAAAAAAAAAAAAAATATATTATAAATGATGCTCTTATTACGGTAAATGTAATAACACTTGGTATTTGAAGAAAGGCAGCGATTGTGCACAAGAAAAAAATCAATGAAAGTCTGTGTGTACGTGAGAGGTGTGAAATAAATTACAAGTCGCCTAATTCGTTTACCATGTGGCATAGTCGTTGTGAGACCGAATGCACGGATGCGTTATATTTACTGTTTACTAGTATGATATTATAATCACAAGTTTTTTTTTGCATATTGTAAGTAAAGCCCTTAAAAAAGTCTTGCAAAAATTTATAGTTTTTTGAAGACGTAAAAATGAACTAAGAATGAAACGATTTCGTGCAAAGTAGAAATTGGTACCTACTTATACGATATAGTACTTTTTACTATGTCTGATAAAATATTAAGTAAATAATGCACGCTTGTATTTCTACATTTCTCAGAGGTGCAGTAATATTTGTTGCAACATTTTTTTTAGGATTCAAAGGTCTACTGCTATGTATAGATGATATTGAAAAATTCTGCAAGATAATAATGTGCGATGTGATTATTTTCTACCTCCATCCAGTTTTAGAAAATATCCTATACGTGTTAAGTAATTCTCTCTGCTATGAATATAGTCGATTCAACTAGTACACTACAAAAGCCGCATAAAAATAGTCCCGGAATCGCTAAAAAAAAACATCTTTCAAGTTGGTTCAGACCATTGACACGTAATGCTTTTATCACAAGCGAGTTGCGTTTGGTAATAAATTGAAATGCACTCAAGTACAAAAGAACTTCCTTCACCGCTTACATGATGCACGCCGAGAGAAATCACTTGTCCGAAACGCACATGGGTATCGATTTTTTTTCGTCTGCGTGCTTATTTCAACTTCATTCTCGAGTGTCTCGTGGCGTGGGAATTTAATCATTTTCGTCTCTGTATCCAACGACAAAAATGAAGATACTTCCATTTGAGCCAATTCAAAAAGTAAAATCGATGCCTCTTTAAATCCGTTTCAAATTAAAAGTGTATCATTAACAATGACACCCAAAACTAAATTCTTGTAGTTCCAAATTCCTTTTTCTGGCCCAACAGTTCCTATATTAAGTATATAAAAACTCTATCACTGTTAGAAACATTTGTAAATTTAAGAGACATTTAAGAGAAACTTTATGTTAAATTTCATGATTTCGATTTTTAAAACAGGATGCATTGTTATAAAGTTTCTTAGAAAAATATGAAATGTCATGGAGCATAGTATTAAATTCTATAAGTTAAAGTATTAATTTTAATAATTTCTTATTAATTTTGCTTCATGATGGTGATGAAATTTGCTTCCAAACCGTTTTTATTAAATTTCATAAAAATTTTTCTAAAAGTGATATGGATGGTCGTTAAATTTTCCGTATTCCCATTGAATTTTATACTAATAACATGCAATAAGAATAAAAGCCGTTCTCTAATAACATACATATCGTCCACATGCGTACATTGAACGATGCAGTCAGCTATTATTATACTATACTTCTCCGAGCGTCCTCTGCTTATTATAGGTACTGCAGTTGAAAATACAGACAACATTTTCACGCATACACGAGTGCGCATCATGGAAAAAAAGTCCTAACAAAAGAAAATGGAGCTACAGCTTTAAACCTCAAATCGGCCGTTGAACCTACATATAAATACTATGCACCATCACCGCTAAAAGACTTGGTCGTAAGAAAAAGAGAGAATTACACCTTCCGGGCGCTGCATGAGCGCCTTGCAGGGACAAAAAGCGAGAGCCGGTCTTTCTCGTATAGGTACTTATCGTTCTCTCAGGCGGTGATTTTTTCCTCTTTCTTACCATTAGGTATAACGTCTTGCACGTAGGTATGTGTGGATGTATCTACACACCCGTGTGTATCACTATATGTACCTCATGTCGGGAGGACATAGCAGAGAGAGAGAGAGAAATGAGAGTTCGAGAGCGGAACGCGCAAAGCGAAGCCGCGAGCGGAACCTTCACTTTCGAGGGGCTCCCACACCGTGACTGTGTACAACACCATGCATTCTGTGCGCGTGCGTATGGGTTTTTTGAAAATAATGCTCGAGCAAAATCGCATATCAAAGACAGAATTTTTCAAATAGGGGTAAGTGTACCTATCTCCGTGCTCTGCCCTATTACCGTGGATTTTCAAAAACTGATGATTACTTGCTCAAAATAAGAAATGTTTCATATAAAATAATTTTTTAATTATAATCATCTAAAATGACGTTAATGTAGATGCAATTCAAACAGAAATATTTGTGTATATTTTGAGTAAATAATTATTTTCCAAGGTATTCAGTACAACGCGCTCATTAACTGATTGTGTACGTATTTCCGCGGTGAGCGTACGTAAACATAACCCTATACATCCGCGGTAATACGTACACGGTAATAGGTACACAACCACGGTAATACCAGCATACCGTTTTTATTCGTTTTAAAAATATTCTACTGCAGTTTTAGCTTCATAAAATTTTTTTAAATATTCCGTGAGAGATTATATAAGATTAAAAAAAAAAATATTCCAAAAAATTTTAGTATACCATTTTTTATGGTGCATTTAAGTTGGAATTTTCAGTACGTGCCACGGAGATAGGTACACTTACCCCTATCTTTTTGAAGACGAATTGTAAAAATTCGAAGGCTTGGAGATTTGTACGAGAGTCGTAGAAGTTACTGAGAATTTGGTGTTCAATAGTGCAGAATGGGGGTATAATTACACGAATTAGGTGAGGAAGCGGGCCATTGCGGCCTTTTTCCAGAAGTATTTAGTTAAGCGGGTCAAGTAAGACAGAGCCATAATTTCATCCGCGTTTGTGTGATGTCACGTAAGTATGTGTTTTAACGAGTTTTCTTGTAGTTGTGATTCGAGGATATTTTTTTTTTTTTTTTTTCAATGTGACATGAGTTTGCATTTCTTGTGCAATAAAATATGCTTTGTAAAAGACTCGTGTCATTTGAGGATATTAGTAGGTTCTTTATGAAAAGAAATTTCACGTAGTAGTTAACTATATTTTTCTGTAAATTCTAGTTTGATCATATATTTTTGTGATTTTAATGTAAATATCAAGTACTTACTTTTATATGGTTAGACGAAAGATGTTCAGTACTTCTGTGATCTGATTAATAAGACAAAAAAATTGATACGGTACATTGAAGTTTATTTTAGGGGATTTAAACGTGTAATTAATACTTACTAGTTGAAACGCATCTGTACAAGTTGAGTATGTACCTATTGTTCTTGTTCCAAATGTGAAAAATAATAATTATTTTTTAATACTTTTGAAGAACATTTTTAAATATGTGAAATTATTTATCATTGATGTTTGAAAAGTGCTTGGTCGTAATTCGCATAAATTTTACGTTAATAAAGGTTAGATACTTTATGTAAACTATGTCAAGTAATGAGCGCTATTATTACTCTGCACAACTAATTATTATCAAGTTTACTAATTTTAAAAGTTAAAAGACATTACTTTAAAATTTTTTTAAATACTTTATTTTCATTTGACACTTCTCAAATCACCCTAAAGAATCTGACCCATTACTCGGATTCGCGTCCGTATTCATGTACCCTATTGAATGTCTTCGATGTACCCTATCCAAAAATAGAAATATGTATAAAAAAATAACCCCCTAATACNCTATCATATGCATGAAAATGCGAAAACTCATTTCCATACCATGACATGGACAGCAGCGTAGCTCCCTTTCGCGGCAATTATGTAATCATAAGCCTTTAGACTTCCTCGAACTAGAGATCAAAAAGTATTTTAAGATCCAGGACCGCTGATTCAATCAGAAAACAATTACTAGCTAGCACTGAAATACGCCAAAAATTATAAAAAAAGCATGATTGGTTAAAAAAAAAAAAAAAATCAGTGAAAACGTCCGTTCGCAAAACCAAATAACAATACCACAAAGTCAAGCGAAAGTTCCTTGTCTCTCTTTTACTCTTGAAAGTTTCATTATGCAAGCGTCAAGCGTATAGGCATGTGTGTTGCGGCGCAGTTATTCAACGCTCAAGTGTATTGAGGGAAATAAGTAGCAATGATAACGTGTGAATCGCTGGAGCGCGAAACAGCTGAGGGAGAGCGAGAAAAGTCCATTAAAGCTTGTTCACGCTGGCGCAATTCGATGAGCTTTTGTTCTGATGCGCAGCTTTTGGGGTAAGTTTGATGGCATTATAAACAACCTTGAGGGCGCACAGTAATGTATATGTATATTTTCAGTCTTGCGAGTCCAAAGGTGTTATTTGAATAGTGCAACTGCCATGTATAATCTTATTAAGATGAAAAGCCTAGTTTGCAAATAGTTAATTAACTTTATTGTTAAAATCTAATTAACAAACAGTACGTATAGTATAAAAGGAGGCGTATTGTATGAGTTGGAGAAATTTTTTTTTTTTTTTTTTTCTTGTACTGTACATTTTCTAGTACTCTATACGTTTTTGGATGATTTAATTTATTGGATTTTAGAGTTAACTATATCAAAACCGTAATAATATGAAATTTAAAAAATGTTCTTCCATGTATACAATATTTCTCGTTTGTATTATACCGTTTTTTCGTTGAAGACGTTTATCACATTTGGGTTTTTCTGATAAATATTATTGAAATATTGAACGTATGTTTGTCGTACTATGAAAATGTCCCACACAAAGTTTCAGATCGTTTTACAGTGCCGTTTTTTTATCAATTTAGTTTAAAAACAATCTTAATTGAACATGTAACCTAATGGAAGAATTACGTAAAATTGCATGTATATGTATATATATATAAGGAAATGATGTGTAGAAATCTTAAAATTTTTCTTTGTATGATATAAAACTATTTTATAAATATTATTTTAAATTTTTAAACGGATCTGCAAGTTGGTTTTTCAATAAAATAAGGAAGAATGGGTCGAGGATGCGTATGGGTGTACGTATAAGTACATCCCTACAAGCAACACAATTGCCAGCGTTACTGCATATTTCTCGTCCCCTCGCCTTTTGGAGTCCCGTCCCCCCCCGCTAACTAAGATGAACGTCTTTAACGGAACCCAAAACATAAATTTGTTAACTATATGAAATTAGGCTTTATTTTCTATAGAACTGCATTGAAAGATTTGATGTACAAACTTGAAAGTTTTAGGAACTACTAAAAAATTTTACGTTGATAGAAATTTAAAAACATCCTAGACCTTGCTGGAATAAAAATATATTACAAAAATTATAATTGCTACTGATACATTTTAAGAACAGTATACCTTACTTCATCTTTTTTGAATTACATCATTCAATATTATTGGTACATGTACATCTAATGATACGTATATAAGACCAAAAATAACAGTTTACACAAATCAGTTAAGTTAAGGAAGGTATACCTTTAGAGGTTGATTGTAATAGCTCAACACTGTTTGAACCGCGTGGGTCTAATTTATTGACTTCTTATTCATTTGGCATTTGGATACGTAATTGGACTCCGTTATGCCACGTTTCATGCTTTGTTTTTGAGTATTAAATTTTTGTTGGTACCATTTTTTATTACTGACTACAACAGCAACGTAAACACCAAAGAGCCAGGAGCTATCATAGTGATAATGGAACATGTTGAGAAAAAATCCCACAGAGGTGCTGCGAGTGTACATCCGCTATGAGTAACCACGTTTGCTGCCGCCCTCCTGGTTACCTGCGTAAATGACTTATTGTATGTAAACAAATCCAAATTGTATTGCAAAAGTAGGAACAAAGTCGTTAAAATCAAATTAATTATTATTTATTAATGTTATAACGATGAAATTGATATTTCTACAAAGGGAAACGTATGTTAAATAAAAAAGAAGTATAATTTTGCTTAATTGTATCTTGTAGTTAAGACAAAAATAGAATTTTCTCTTTTTTAAGGTTGTATGCTTTCAGAGCTGAGCTGAGCATAATTACCTTAATGATGTACAAGAGGTATAAATGACATGCACGGAGCCATCTCTTGATATTTATTTCATCATTGAGGTGATACAGATTTTATCTGGCTTAGCTCTGAAAGCATACAACCTCAAAAAAAGAGAAAATTCTATTTTTGTCTTAATTAAAAGATACAATTGAGCAAAATAATACTTTTTTTTTTTATTGAAAATACGTTTCCTTTTGGAGAAATATCAATTTCGTCGTTCTAATATTAACTAATAATAATTAATTTGATTCAAATGACTTTGCTCCTTCCTCTGCAATACGATTTGGCTTCGCTTACATGCGTTAACTCATTTCCACAAGTGGCCAAGAGGGCGGCAGCACAGGCGGTTACATATAGTGGGGATTAAATCCTACCCCTCCTCGTGAAAGGCAAACGCTCCAACACTGAGCCACTGGTAGCTCTGTGCTGTGCGGGTCCAATGTATACAAATAAACCAATGTCAAACTGAGGAAGTAGGCAGGGGATTTCCCGGTGCGCACGCATTAATCTACGCACAGTGTATAGATGAGTTAGGGGAATCACACATTTAAGTGTACTTTCTGTATGCAGCACGTATAAAGTCGCATAGTACTATTGTGAGTATCGAGGTGAGTATAGTGTTATGACTCGGGCCTGTATCGATGAACATCGATAAATCGGTTTCTCGACGAGAGCTTGAGGTAACTCCCTGGCGCCGGTCAAACGAGTCTTTCCGTTGTTAATTCGATATCACTACTAAGTACCAGTACTATACCGTTGCGCCATGGCTAAAATTGGAGCTCGAACTTCGTGCACTTTTAGCGTTCAAATAAGTGTACGCAATTACTTAGTTGTACAAACAAATAATTATGTGGAACAGTAATTATTTAGTATACAAGAAAATTTTTCTGACCACTCTGATGTATAAGATGCCGCAATATTTTTAAAATCGTCTAAAATACTAAAGTCCATTAAAATTAATATTTTATAATAAGACATAATAGTATATAGATAGAATAGTCGTCATACTTTAAAATACATATCTGAAAGTGCCATCGTGTCAGGGTACTTAGTTAAAAAAAATTGTAATGAGAAGGTATATATATATTTACTTCAAAGGTGAGGAGTAATGGGCCTACGATATCCATTTTTAAGACTTCAAATGTTTCTGTGGAAGTCATGGTAACAGGCATAAGTAATTTCTTACGTATGTGGATGAGTTTTCGGCTTTGGTATTTTCCACCGCAGTTTTGATGTACTCTACACGATATCATATTTAATCTCTTCCAAATCAAATCCGCCGTAGATTTGTTAATAAGTTTCTACACGCCCTCATTAGCCTCTGCTAAATAGAATCCTAAGTTTCGTATAATACACGAGGTATTTCAGTTTGACGTTGACCAACAACTATTTCAGTACAAACGGTTACATTAGTATTCCCCCGATTTCTTTATGAGATAGTCTCCGATATATTTAATCTCGTATACTAATATTTTCATTCTTTTAACATTATCTCTAGAATTCTTTATTCCTGAGAGCACTCCCTCATTTATCTCCATCTTTTGTTGGTCTTGGATGAAATTCAACTCGATTAAAGGATGATAGTCCGTTATCAGAGAAAATTTTCTTCTATAAAAATAAGATCGAAAACAGTTGACTGGAAAAACTATGTCGAGAAATTCTTTTTTTACGTAGTGTAATTTATTTCCAGGTCTCTTAGAGGCCTAGTATAGAGGTGTAAATGATTGGCAGATCGCCTAACTCCACTCACACTTCGCTTGAAATTTCCCACCATCTAGCGAAAGTAAAAATTAATGAAGGCACTCATTAAAATTTTTTTTCACGCTCCATGACGATCAAACTCGTGTTTAGGACATCAGCATGGTCGATTTTTCACTTTTCATAACTTGACCAACGGCGTATTACGTATGTTATGAAAGTTTACCATTTTTCTGTTGTTTAATACGTAACCATAAGACGATTCGAAAATTAACTAATTATTATCTTGTACTGTTTCTTCAAACAGTTTTGTTATACGTGCTTCGCCCGGTCCCACTATTCTGGGTGTATTTCATCATCAAACTTGTACGCCATATACTACCTAAAAGTAAAATTTTTGCTTACACTTTTTTTCTCGTTTAATGTTTAAAAGTAAAAAAAAATTTTTTAATCCTTTTTAAATTTTTATTTAAACGCTACTTACAATATGACTTAATGAATCAACAAACAACAAACATGTGTATTAACTCGAAAATAAAAACTAGGATCCATAAATAATAATATAAGACGTCCAATGACATTTGGTTAATAATTAAAATAACGTGCAATGGTGGTACTGTCAAATTTTGTATTTATTAAAAAACAAAACGACGTTTCGGCCGTTTGGACAATGTCCCGGCCCTCATCAGGTACAAAAATCTGTGAGTAATTAAAAAAAAAAAAAAATTCTATACAATAAACGCAAATTAAGTAAAGTGCATAATAAACCTCTGACTCTTACGACGGGGATGTAAAATCGTAATGTAGTCAAAGTTTCAAGTTAAGTTGCTTTTATACCCTGTACATACACAAATGACACAATACACGCACATAATACAATCAAATAAGAATCGCAAGCAGTTCCTTGTGAGACATACGTATAAACAAATCATGTTTTCCTAATACCATAAATGAAAGGGGCCCTGAAATCATGTACATCAAGTTAGCCTCCTTTCTTAATTGACTTAACGAGAGACTTGTAAAAATTTTTCAATTTTTCTGAATCTTGTTGTCTATTAATATTATTATTAAGATTATGTACATTTAACATTACGGAAAACAGGCTCTTTTTATAATTTTGTTCTGTGTCTAAAATTTTTATTTTATCAAAATTGAAGTTGTGTGTAAATTCAATGCTATGTTGTGATAGTACAGATGTATCCTTTTTTTCTCTATGTCTCTTTTATGTTCTGCCATTCTTAATTTTACAGCTCTCGATATTTGACCGACAAAACCATTACATCTTTTCCAAGTGAAAAGATCAAATTCAATTTATTTTTTAAAATGTATACAAGACCAATGTGAAGCTTCTTACAAAAATATTTAATAGGACCGTGTAAGTGGGGAATATATGGTAATGATAAGATTAGTTTATAATTATTATTGTTTCTATTGCAAATGTCAATCATGTTCATGTTTTGTAAGGTATTTATTCTTTTGTTTAAAAATCTTTTTGTTTTTTAATAAATACAAAATTTGACAGTACTACCATTGGACGTTATTTTAATTAAAAACTAGGAGTTATACAATAGTTCAATAGCCCTACTGTCGATCCTATCCTCGTCATCGCGGATCTATGAAATTGTATCTTAGAGATAATTACTTGAGTGGACTTCCATCAATATAAAAACAGCTCTTTGTTTTTTCAAGTCTCACATTTTTTTTATATCAAACAACAATAAAATCGACAGTAGAAGTACGTAAGGATCGTAACTCAATGATGGGAATCCGAATTTATATGGACCGGCCTCGGGATAATAGAGGCGTGCCAACATATCCATCGGTTACATATAAAAGAGACTCATCTACTACGGGCAAAATAATTAAATCATTCACTGAGTGTCAATAACGTACATTATAAGTTGATTAGATAGCTTTGAAACTAAATAAAAGGAAAAAAAATGTCACAAACTAATTTCGGTACTTTGAATGGATGTAGAAGACAACAACTGAAATGCCGAGTTCAACGTCCAACTAGCGAATCGTGGGGGATAAGCGGTCATGGCCATCAAACTCGCAACGAGACGTTTCCTTTTCAGCAAGAAAAAGGTGTTTGTAGTTTGTTTTTTCCCAGCTGTTCACCTGAATGGGCACGTGCGACAATCATTTTTTTTTTCCTTTCTCACACTATGGTTTTTTATTCACAGTTTTTTTGAATGAATTTTACAGAGGTTGAGTCAGTTTTCATTTCGAAATCAACTTGACTGTTACAAAGGTTAACTTAAAGTACCATCAAATACTGGAACATGTACGTATTAAGATTATCACATTAAATTTCAGAATATCGTTTGTATACCTTCGATAACAGGGCCATCTGCCCTCAAAATAATATAAAAATAAGAGATATAGTTCATTTCAATGACAACATACACATTGTAAGGATGCATATCGGTACCCCTTACGAATAGTGGCCCTGATCGAAATTTACCATTTGGATTAACAAGGGGAGGGTTAATAGTGCTACTCTTCGTAAAAACCGTCTATATTACCAGCTATAATAAAATTTAAACTCGAAAAATCATAAAATAATAATAATAATAATAGTAATAATAATAATAACAGTAATAATAATAGTAATAATAATAATAATAATAATAATAATAATAATAATAATAGTAGTAAATATTTATTATTCAATAAACACGAGTATAATAAACATCTAATATACCTAAGACATGACCAAGAGTTGATTTATTAAATGTATACATTTTCTTAATTATTTCTATATTCCAGACAATATAC
>NW_019379679.1:405212-415330 GCF_000648655.2 Copidosoma floridanum
TTTTTTTTTTTTTTTTTTTAATTTTTTTTTTTTTTTTTTTCTTGTACTGTACATTTTCTAGTACTCTATACGTTTTTGGATGATTTAATTTATTGGATTTTAGAGTTAACTATATCAAAACCGTAATAATATGAAATTTAAAAAATGTTCTTCCATGTATACAATATTTCTCGTTTGTATTATACCGTTTTTTCGTTGAAGACGTTTATCACATTTGGGTTTTTCTGATAAATATTATTGAAATATTGAACGTATGTTTGTCGTACTATGAAAATGTCCCACACAAAGTTTCAGATCGTTTTACAGTGCCGTTTTTTTATCAATTTAGTTTAAAAACAATCTTAATTGAACATGTAACCTAATGGAAGAATTACGTAAAATTGCATGTATATGTATATATATATAAGGAAATGATGTGTAGAAATCTTAAAATTTTTCTTTGTATGATATAAAACTATTTTATAAATATTATTTTAAATTTTTAAACGGATCTGCAAGTTGGTTTTTCAATAAAATAAGGAAGAATGGGTCGAGGATGCGTATGGGTGTACGTATAAGTACATCCCTACAAGCAACACAATTGCCAGCGTTACTGCATATTTCTCGTCCCCTCGCCTTTTGGAGTCCCGTCCCCCCCCGCTAACTAAGATGAACGTCTTTAACGGAACCCAAAACATAAATTTGTTAACTATATGAAATTAGGCTTTATTTTCTATAGAACTGCATTGAAAGATTTGATGTACAAACTTGAAAGTTTTAGGAACTACTAAAAAATTTTACGTTGATAGAAATTTAAAAACATCCTAGACCTTGCTGGAATAAAAATATATTACAAAAATTATAATTGCTACTGATACATTTTAAGAACAGTATACCTTACTTCATCTTTTTTGAATTACATCATTCAATATTATTGGTACATGTACATCTAATGATACGTATATAAGACCAAAAATAACAGTTTACACAAATCAGTTAAGTTAAGGAAGGTATACCTTTAGAGGTTGATTGTAATAGCTCAACACTGTTTGAACCGCGTGGGTCTAATTTATTGACTTCTTATTCATTTGGCATTTGGATACGTAATTGGACTCCGTTATGCCACGTTTCATGCTTTGTTTTTGAGTATTAAATTTTTGTTGGTACCATTTTTTATTACTGACTACAACAGCAACGTAAACACCAAAGAGCCAGGAGCTATCATAGTGATAATGGAACATGTTGAGAAAAAATCCCACAGAGGTGCTGCGAGTGTACATCCGCTATGAGTAACCACGTTTGCTGCCGCCCTCCTGGTTACCTGCGTAAATGACTTATTGTATGTAAACAAATCCAAATTGTATTGCAAAAGTAGGAACAAAGTCGTTAAAATCAAATTAATTATTATTTATTAATGTTATAACGATGAAATTGATATTTCTACAAAGGGAAACGTATGTTAAATAAAAAAGAAGTATAATTTTGCTTAATTGTATCTTGTAGTTAAGACAAAAATAGAATTTTCTCTTTTTTAAGGTTGTATGCTTTCAGAGCTGAGCTGAGCATAATTACCTTAATGATGTACAAGAGGTATAAATGACATGCACGGAGCCATCTCTTGATATTTATTTCATCATTGAGGTGATACAGATTTTATCTGGCTTAGCTCTGAAAGCATACAACCTCAAAAAAAGAGAAAATTCTATTTTTGTCTTAATTAAAAGATACAATTGAGCAAAATAATACTTTTTTTTTTTATTGAAAATACGTTTCCTTTTGGAGAAATATCAATTTCGTCGTTCTAATATTAACTAATAATAATTAATTTGATTCAAATGACTTTGCTCCTTCCTCTGCAATACGATTTGGCTTCGCTTACATGCGTTAACTCATTTCCACAAGTGGCCAAGAGGGCGGCAGCACAGGCGGTTACATATAGTGGGGATTAAATCCTACCCCTCCTCGTGAAAGGCAAACGCTCCAACACTGAGCCACTGGTAGCTCTGTGCTGTGCGGGTCCAATGTATACAAATAAACCAATGTCAAACTGAGGAAGTAGGCAGGGGATTTCCCGGTGCGCACGCATTAATCTACGCACAGTGTATAGATGAGTTAGGGGAATCACACATTTAAGTGTACTTTCTGTATGCAGCACGTATAAAGTCGCATAGTACTATTGTGAGTATCGAGGTGAGTATAGTGTTATGACTCGGGCCTGTATCGATGAACATCGATAAATCGGTTTCTCGACGAGAGCTTGAGGTAACTCCCTGGCGCCGGTCAAACGAGTCTTTCCGTTGTTAATTCGATATCACTACTAAGTACCAGTACTATACCGTTGCGCCATGGCTAAAATTGGAGCTCGAACTTCGTGCACTTTTAGCGTTCAAATAAGTGTACGCAATTACTTAGTTGTACAAACAAATAATTATGTGGAACAGTAATTATTTAGTATACAAGAAAATTTTTCTGACCACTCTGATGTATAAGATGCCGCAATATTTTTAAAATCGTCTAAAATACTAAAGTCCATTAAAATTAATATTTTATAATAAGACATAATAGTATATAGATAGAATAGTCGTCATACTTTAAAATACATATCTGAAAGTGCCATCGTGTCAGGGTACTTAGTTAAAAAAAATTGTAATGAGAAGGTATATATATATTTACTTCAAAGGTGAGGAGTAATGGGCCTACGATATCCATTTTTAAGACTTCAAATGTTTCTGTGGAAGTCATGGTAACAGGCATAAGTAATTTCTTACGTATGTGGATGAGTTTTCGGCTTTGGTATTTTCCACCGCAGTTTTGATGTACTCTACACGATATCATATTTAATCTCTTCCAAATCAAATCCGCCGTAGATTTGTTAATAAGTTTCTACACGCCCTCATTAGCCTCTGCTAAATAGAATCCTAAGTTTCGTATAATACACGAGGTATTTCAGTTTGACGTTGACCAACAACTATTTCAGTACAAACGGTTACATTAGTATTCCCCCGATTTCTTTATGAGATAGTCTCCGATATATTTAATCTCGTATACTAATATTTTCATTCTTTTAACATTATCTCTAGAATTCTTTATTCCTGAGAGCACTCCCTCATTTATCTCCATCTTTTGTTGGTCTTGGATGAAATTCAACTCGATTAAAGGATGATAGTCCGTTATCAGAGAAAATTTTCTTCTATAAAAATAAGATCGAAAACAGTTGACTGGAAAAACTATGTCGAGAAATTCTTTTTTTACGTAGTGTAATTTATTTCCAGGTCTCTTAGAGGCCTAGTATAGAGGTGTAAATGATTGGCAGATCGCCTAACTCCACTCACACTTCGCTTGAAATTTCCCACCATCTAGCGAAAGTAAAAATTAATGAAGGCACTCATTAAAATTTTTTTTCACGCTCCATGACGATCAAACTCGTGTTTAGGACATCAGCATGGTCGATTTTTCACTTTTCATAACTTGACCAACGGCGTATTACGTATGTTATGAAAGTTTACCATTTTTCTGTTGTTTAATACGTAACCATAAGACGATTCGAAAATTAACTAATTATTATCTTGTACTGTTTCTTCAAACAGTTTTGTTATACGTGCTTCGCCCGGTCCCACTATTCTGGGTGTATTTCATCATCAAACTTGTACGCCATATACTACCTAAAAGTAAAATTTTTGCTTACACTTTTTTTCTCGTTTAATGTTTAAAAGTAAAAAAAAATTTTTTAATCCTTTTTAAATTTTTATTTAAACGCTACTTACAATATGACTTAATGAATCAACAAACAACAAAAGAAAAAAAAATGTGTTGAATAAAAATATGTGTGATGTCAAGACATTCTAAAATAAAAACTATACGTGACGATATAATTTTATTTAATATTAACTTTAATCATAAACAGCTTTTACTTAACTGATTCGTGTAAGGTGTAAGACGTCAAACAAATCAATTAGCAGTACTTAAGATTCTTTTCATACTATAAACTTATTTAATGTCAATTACTTCTACAATTAATAGTTGATTTTTGCAAGACTTCACCAAGAAGCCACTTACTCTGTTCTAATCATTCACACAACAAATAAAAGGGCTTCAGTAACTTGCCAATTTATTCTTTAGGATACAGGAATAAATACTGTCCATATTTTTTAACTTTTTATAAGCCACATAAATTACACTTGGGAGGGGTAAAACGTTTGTTAATTCTTATAATTTAAAGAAAACAAAAATGACTTCCTCTTTTACATACATAGCTACATATCATGATTGTTGCAATTTAGATGATAAAACAGTCGTTAAAATTTTCCTTTTACGGAGTGCAGAATAATTACTGATAAAATAAAGTTAGGTAAATAACTCGCGACTACTTTAGTCCAAGGAACAATAATTAGCTGTCGCACGAACTGTCTCACGTATTATTGACTGATTACCGCTAGTGCTTATACAAATTATACCTTGTTAAATAACAATAATTTGTAAAAAAGAATTATTTTTGTGATTCTTTACTCACAGGTCTTGAGAAAATTTTCCAAAGTCTAATGTGATATTACATGGTATTTGATGTATGTTCCATTATTTTATGGTAATTAAAATGACCAATGGGTATTAAACTAATGTACGTGCTAAGTGTATGAGCTTTCTTGCATTATCAAATCAGTGATAACAGTTGCTGCAATACAAAATGTTCGTCACTACGTTCTAAGTACATTTACAAGGTTAAAAAATATCGAACGTGTGCATGCAGATAACCAATGAACGAGCCACGGTCGTTTGTAACGGATAAGCGCCTCTTTGTTCGCTGATGTCAATCACGAATTTGTACCGAAGTGGATTTTTACCAAAGAGTATAGTAAAAGAGAGAGAGAAAGAGCGTGAGAGAAAAGCGAGCGATTGGCGCGAAACGGGCGCTAACGATGCCTGTAGGCATGCAACGCGCGGCCGATTCCGTTAGACCAGTTACGCAATGGGCTTTACATTTGAATATACCTGTATTCGCTGCGAGCCGATGCAGAGGTTGCGCCCCCTCTAGCCAAAATCACGCAACATTTCTTGCATGTAAACAAATGGTTTAGAACATATATACATACGTACAGCTGCTTGTGATTGGCACTTGGCAAGCTAGAGAGAGAACGACGATCCTCTCCTGCTGTCTTATTCAGCCAATCACAAGCAGCTGTACGTATGTATATATGTTCTAAACCGTTTGTTTACGTGCAAGAAATGTTGCCTGATTTTGGCTAGAGGGGGCGCAATCTCTGCATCGGCTCGGAGCGAATAGTCTTACTGCTGGTTAGCAAGTTTGACGCATACTACACACAGCCGGCGTTTAATGGTCTCGGTAAAGCTTTTGCGGTTTAAATTTCCCACGATTATTTGATTTAGTTTTTCAGGGGAACGACACGTAGTAAGTCTGTATATTAATCGAAGTCTATAACCGGATAATTTGAATTCGTTGCTTTTTTAAACTCATTTTTACAGAACAATATTTACGACACCCTCATGTGCGTTATTCCGCATTGTTCAATGCTTCATTTTATGCATGTGGACATGGTTTTTACATTAATGACATGTATTATGATACAAATTTTTGGTTATTAGGCATTGTACATACTTTTTTGACCAATGCGTGACGCAACTCGCGAAAAACTACTCCGAGTACTTAAATGCCGAGGAGTTCGTGTCCATTCCTTTTATGACCCACACATCATGTGCAATTTCTAACATGTAAGTATCTCTCGGAGTGAATTCATATATTACGAGGCATTTACGCGCTCAGACTGCAACAGTACCTTCTTTTTCACTCTTCCTTTTCTTATATTGGCTACCCACTTGTTCAGTTAGGTGCACTTTCTTCATTATGCCGAGATCAGATGCTTATCCCAACTGATAGAACCACGGCTCCTGTAAACGCACGCGAATGCATTACGTGTCTGATGTATGTGGGTTTAGTATCATATACCCCTCGAGCACGAGATCGAAATTAATTATCTGTGTTTACACGTCTAAGAGCTTTTGTACTCAATTTGCTATTGGTTCAATATTTTTCAGAGGCTACATTTATTTTGATGGTATGGATGCCATACACATGATACAATTTTCAAAAGTATAAGTCAATGACAAAAGCTTGCGGTAGCGAATTCAGTAAATGAAGATTCAGATTTACTTTTAACTGTTATTTTATTTTGGCGTAAAATTAATTACGAAAATAATACGTGTACTTAATTATACAAGTTAAAGAGGTTTTGTTGATTGGCATGTGTGAATACTTTTTTTTGATTTACTACAGTTTTCAACATTTTTGGTCGAGATATTGTTGCTCACAAAGATGATACATAACTATGCCACTACCTTAATGTTAATCAGATTTTAAAGTTATGTTAAAAGTATTGTTTTTGTTTGGTATTGTTTCAATCTTATTACCATTATCTACCCAACAAACGCATAAGTCTAAACATTATTTAAAATATATCTCTAAGGAATCTTGAATGCTCCAAGATTTATACAAGATATCATTGAGAAGGTATTTAGAACTATTTTTTGATGGTCAATTATCTATCACGGTAATAGAATATATTTGAAATGATGGGATCTTTTACTGTTGGCAGATAATTTTTTAAAAAGATGACGATGGGATATTACTGTACTTGTGTAGATATAGTTAGAAATTAAAGACTTACTGGTACATTTATAGCAAAAAAGAAAGCCGAAAGAAATGACGATATAAGTTCGGAGCACATATTTGTCTTTGTACTGCTTTTACTATTGGGACTATATCGTGAAGTCTTTCCCAACGTTAGAGTAGACACCCAAAAACAAAAAGGATTCACCAAACTTTGACTTAGTGGTGGATACCGACAAACTTCTGTGTTATACACCCCCAGTAAATGTCATTGCTATTTGCAGTAAAATTTCTAACCATACTCGAAAATATTTTCAGTACTGTACTAAAAACCAATTCATGATTCCCTGGTAAAAATGGGACCAAGAAATCTTCGAAGTACAAGGGAAAGACAAAGAATCCGAAGCGCGTTTGTGATAACTCCGTACACACACATCTCCGTACGCCCACACTCGGTCGAGCTGCTGGAATGCAGCTCCACTGCGAGAGGAGTCGTTGCACCTCTCATCTTCCTCTTTTTAACCGAGGATCGGTATATCTTTCTGCGCTCCTTCTCTCTCTCTCCCACTCGCTCTCACGCTTCTTCCTTTTTCCTCGTTTACGCTTTATCTCCGTTACAGCACTACCTCTGTATTATACCCTTTTTTTGTCCCCCTTCAACCGCACTCTCTCTCTCTCTCTCTCTCTCTCTCTCTCTCTCCATCGCTCCCTTATTCTCTGTTGTTTCGCTGAAGCTATGTAGCCTCGTAAAACTACACCTTTCCTTCCCTATGCACAGCTCTTTTTCTTTATCTCTTTTCGTTTCGGTTTAATTCACGCGGATGGTAGAGATATATGACGATGATAATAGTGGCGTACAGGCTGGGGTATGTTGATAATTGTTATCGTTTCCTGTATCGTGTACGCGAATGCATAGTTCGCTCGGGATGAAAGGCCGAGGAGCCGGGTCTTTTTCACGCAAGTTCTTAACAACTATAGGCTTTCTTTGAATTGGTAACAGTGATTTTTTTAATTCTTATTTTATTGCGTCAAATAAGAATTATCATTGACGCGGAAATCCTAAGCAATTTATGAGAAACAGTAAAAGTTCGTGGCTTGAGGTACACGCATCCTTCTTGAAGGTATGTATCGGTGATTGAAGATGTGCAATCGATCAATACGTGAATTCTTAAAATCGATTCATCGTTCTGAAGAAAAACATGGCGATGAATTTAAATCCAAACTTTTGTATGTAAGGTGTGTTTTTTTACAATTTTTAACAATTTTCAAGTTTTTAAAAATTAATTGTAATTCCCTTCAATCAATGTAAGGTATTTTGTTTAACATAAAAAAGTCACTCTCTTTAAGCAAACACGTGGAGAAAGTTGTAATATCCTACCTTAGACATTTTTTTCAACTTCAGACTTTTTCTCACAACCGTCCAAGCCAGTGACAAAGGTCCTATATAGGCTAGCAATTTAATCACCCTTGTTACGTCAATGTGACAAAATCAACTATTGTAAAATCTACAATTTTTTTTGATTTTTCATTTACCTTCAATCTCGGTTCAATACGAGTCACGTGTAAAAAAAAGTAGCTAAATTTAAGCAAAACACTATGTCTTGCTTGTAAGGCACGACCATCCTACAAGGTGCCAGAGCAAAAAGTGTTATTTCAACAATAGAATTCAAATTTAATATTATTCCGTTGATATATCCAACTGAGTATAAATATGCTAAGTTTAAATTTAAACTAACAATCATTTTTTCAGCTTAAAACGTTTTTCGATATTAAGTGTATCATAACGACACTATAGATTAAATTATTCAAAACAGTAATTAGATGGTACAAAACGATTTGTCGGCTGTTTTGAAACGATTTTTGCCGATTTCATCGTTACGACGGCATTGTAGAGAAAAACTTACACACGTTTTATTTTGATGAGCTGAAAATTTTTTGTGTTTAAAGTTTCGTCGTAGGATTTCAATTCATTTCTGTAGCAGGCAAAAACCGCTTCTTTCACTGTTTTTGTACGTATTTTGCTTTATAGAGCGTTTGCACTGCAATCTAGAGCGATGTGTATGGTATTAGAAAGTTGTATTTCAACGAGATCTACAACTCTGCCTTTGAACGCAAACGTGTGAAATGTATGTCAAAAAAGTTATAGCTGAAAAAACGATTTTTTTGTCTCAGACCGTTGCACTAAAAACTCTGTCAAAATTTTTCCTTTCAATGAAACTTCTCCAAATTCAAACCATCAGCTTAGACATCCAATTTAAAGTTACGAAAAAATTTTTAGCGCATTTGGGTCACAGTTACTTGAGGTAGTCGAAAAACTTGATGACGTACATACTTTATTTCCATACATACACCATGTCACCAGTAATTGAGTCGTTTACCCCTACCCTATTCATGATGAAAAATTAAAACTATAGTACCCATTGAAACTCTTGTGACCTAAACTATTTCGCTTAATTTTATTCTTTGGTCACTGATTACCATATCGTGGATTTTATCGATCATTTCTTGCTCGCACGTCTATAGGACGTTCCGAACGATGTTTGTCTTTCGTTTTCGTACGGAATTTAAATTCATTTATCCAAATGTAAACTGCACAGGGGCAGATATGCCATAAAGTAAAATCCAACTTTGTCAGATATCTGTAGTAAACAATAATGTTTACTAAAAACAAAATTTGCGATGCTACGAGCGCTATGTCTTAGATTTTCTAAGGACTTATTGAACTACCCTCGAACTTAAAATACTTATCATTGAATCTATTGAAATTTCATTTCACGATAAAAAAAAATAAATATGAAAATAAAACAAAAAAATTAAATAAAGGAAATACAAAAAATTGAAAAAAATGTAATAAAATGAAGTGTGAAAAAAAATACAACAAGAAATGAAAAAAAAAAGAATACAACAAGAAATTAAGAAAAAAATAAAACAAGAAATTAAAAGAAAAATAAACAAATGAAAAAATTATAAAGGAAATTAAAACAACAAACCAGGGGGTATTAATGGGTCATGGGACCCACGGTAAGAACGAAGTTCTTTAAACATGAGATGGGTATAGACACAATTTCTCAGGTAACAAGGGGGTCACCAGACCCACAGGAAGAACGAAGCTCTGTAAACGTTAGTACTGCATTCATGTTGTTTACTAAAACAAAAACTTGAAAAGCAAATGAAAAAAAAAAAAAAAACAGTAAGTAGTTTAGTACTCACGATGGTTGAACTTCGTGAGTACTAAACTACTTATTGTTTTTTTTTTTTTCATTCGTTTTTCAAGTTTTTGTTTTATTAAACAACATGAATGCAGTACTAACATTTATAGAGCTTCGTTCTTCCTGTGAGTCTGGCGACCCCCTTGTTACCTGAGAAATTGTGTCTATACCCATCTCATGTTTAAAGAACTTCGTTCTTACCGTGGGTCCCATGACCCATTAATACCCCCTGGTTTGTTGTTTTAATTTCCTTTATAATTTTTTCATTTGTTTTTTTTTTCTTTTAATTTCTTGTTTTATTTTTTTCTTTA
>NW_019379679.1:416408-440567 GCF_000648655.2 Copidosoma floridanum
TTTTTTATAATTGTTAAAGAAAAAAATTTTAAGTCAAATAAAAATTATTGTGGGAAAATAAAATTAAAATTTGTTTAAAAATTAATTGCTTGGGACTGTGAGGGGTAAAGGTGTGCAGAAGAGTAACACAGCACGGTTGGCAGATATGGGAAGTGTATAGAGAACAGTAGGTGAGGGGGGACGGGGTAAGGGGGGAAACTTGAGAGAAAGAGAATGGGTAAACCACTTTCGTTTTAAAAAAAAAAAATCTGTTGGTTTTAAAATTCCAGCCCCCCGAGTAACGTGACATAAAGAACTTCGTTCTAAAAATGAAAATTAACTGTTTTCAAGATTGATCAGAAGACTTTTCAAGTAACATTAACTTGACAATTATCAACTTCGCCGTTACTTAATTTTCTTTCTGCATTACATTATTTTATGTCAAGTTAAACGTTTACAATAAATATGAATTTAATACCATATAACCTTGACTTACCCATCACAACTTTGATCCTCAGGGTGCTCGCGTCTGGACACCCAACCCTCAAAAGGTATGGGAGTACGCAGTGCTACTCGAGGACTACAGCTCCGAAAAGTCAACTCTTCAGCTGCGCATCGAAGATGGGGACGAGATTCGCAATATCGACATAAAATCGGACAGCGACTTACCACCTCTGCGCAATCCCGATATTCTCATTGGCGAGAAAAACCTAACCTCGCTGTCGTTTCTGCACGAGCCCGGTGTTTTGTTCAACTTGCAGGTCCGATTCCAGAGACACAGTATATACACCTACTGTGGAATCGTGCTAGTGGCGTTTAATCCATACACTGAACTGCCAATTTATGGCACCGACACGATATGGGCATACAGGGGACAGGCTATGGGCGACCTCGAGCCCCACATCTTCGCCGTTGCCGAGGAGGCTTACACCAAACTAGAGAGGTGAGAGTTTTGAATTATTTCACATATTTTTCATACATGTCGTGCATTAGAACAAAGTATGAAAATGAAAGTTTGCCAGTCCTTAGTAACTAATTACAACCACAGGTTACAGTCAGAAGGTTATACATATTTTATTTGGCTAGTATACTGTATCGCAGATTAGCAACATTACATTTCGCATGTGATCGATTTGATTCTATAGAGGTATAAGAACAAAGTGAGCTATCTTTATATATCCCTGTACTGTGCAATGACACCACGTGCCAAAGATAAAGCTGCACAAGGGCCCGCCAGTTAACATGCATTTACTGGGGCCTCTCGGCAACGGTCTCTTTTACACTCAAGGGAGCATGAGGGTACAGGGTTGTATGGAGATAGCGCACTTTACTTTTTATATCTGTATGATCAATTCTTCCGTAACTGTCTCAGACCAAATTAAAAAAAAAAGAAAAAAAAAGTTTGTTTAAAAAAAACATTATCTTCTCAAATATTTATTGTTAGGCTACGCTTATATATAATTTATTTAAAATTGAAAGGCCTCGGAAAAGTTTGAATTTTCTTTGGTCTTACAAATGTAGTATGTTTAACTAGAAGAAAAAATTTTTTACCGACGTTTTAGTAAGAAAGCATCGATACAATAATTGTGTTCATGATGTAATTTGTTAAATAATAATTTACAACTTTTATCTTTTATATAGATATTAATGGTCGGTTAGCTGGGTCTCTTGCATAACCTTACAGATATAACAACATTTAATGTGCCAACAAAAAGTGTTATCTCACCTATTTTTTCTTTAGTAATAGCTAATGCAACAATTCTATTAATATAAGGTGTTTTTTTCTAGATTTGTTGATAATTTTCAGAAACTAAAATTTAAACATAATTCAAACTTTGAACAATTTAAGTAAATAATATTGCGTGTAAGCGCAACCTAAATGTCATTTATAAAGAAGACCAGAAAGGATTAAAAAAAAATTTTTAAAGCAAAAGATACATGACATTTTGTAGTAGTGGATTTTAATTAATATACGAAAAAAACGTTCGTCTTTAGTGCGTCTGGGTATGCTGCAGCTGAAATAAAAAGCCATACAGATAAACAAAAATTTGTTTAATTTAGTACTAACGATCAAAAATTACCAGTGTCAAAAGAAGAGCAATGAAATTCCCAAAAAATGAGATATTATGGATATTTGCTGAAAATTTGTTATTGCTCTTTACACCGCTATAATTTTGCATTGGTAGCACTAAATTAAACAAAAACTTTTCTTATCCATAGCGCTTGACTCCATCCATCGTTTAAACTGTATGAGAACTGTTTAAAATTGTTTACTACTTTGTTGCTATACCATTACAAGTTAATTCGATATTAAATGCTTATCTCACGTAAAAATCTCTGATTGAAATTAACATCAAGACACATGTCTTATATTGAGCCCAACAGAGCTGAAACAAAGATTTATCCATAAAAATCTATTTAAAATTTATANAAAAATACATGTTAACCTCGCGACAGAACGCGCTTCTAAAGCAATTATTCTCCAACGAAGACCCCAAGCTGTCAGTACCGACAGTAAGCCCAACAGAGCTGAAACAAAGATTTATCCATAAAAATCTATTTAAAATTTATAAAAACTGTAATTATTAATGTTTGGTCTCCAAAGTACAAGGTCTTAAAAATTCTTCATAAAGTATCTGTTAGGTATTCATTGTGATGTCAGTACACTATCGTCAGTGCACGTGCACCAAGAAAAAAGATTATTTGCTATAAATAAAAGTTAAATATCATTTCTCAAGTCAATTAACTGAAATTAAAATTTCATTACTTGAATTTGGAATACAAATTATAGTCAATTGGTTACAAGACTTCTCCTCCCCCAAAGTTATTCTAACAATTGTTTCAATGAATAAAGTGCTTTCTTGGTTGGTTACATGTATGGAAATCAACAATTTTTTTTTTCATCTTTCATCAAGTTGTTAAACTCAAAATTGAAAAATCGAGATCTTGGTCCTTTGTGTAAGTTCTATTACTATGAACAATTCCTTTGAATTTTCATTTGAACATTAATGTAGAGAAAGTCACGACCAATCGATCATCGTATCAGGCGAGTCTGGCGCTGGCAAAACAGTATCGGCCAAATATGCAATGCGCTACTTCGCGACGGTCGGTGGTTCGTCAAAAGAGACGCAGGTCGAAAAAAAGGTGCTAGCCTCGTCACCAATTATGGAGGCTATCGGTAATGCTAAAACCACACGGAATAACAATTCTTCGCGCTTTGGCAAGTTCATCGAGATCCAGTTCAATAAGAACTATCACATTATTGGGGCAAGCATGAGGACTTACCTGCTTGAGAAATCAAGGGTTGTTTTCCAGGTAAAGCATAGAGTCACAAAGCTGATGATTGTAGATTTCAAGGTAATCATGGTTGATAACATTGGAGTTAAAACTTTTTTTCAGGCCAATGATGAGCGGAACTACCACATATTTTACCAGATGTATGCAGCTGCAAAACGTCTGCCACATCTTTATTTAAGTGATCAAGAATTCTATTACTTGAACCAGGGTGGTAGTTTGGAAATAGACGGTGTCAGTGACCTTAAGTGCTTTGACGATACCACTAGCGCGCTGACGTTGCTCGGTTTTACGTCCAAACAGCAGGACGACATGCTACGCATTTTAGCAGCAATATTGCATCTGGGCAACGTCAACGTGTTGAGTAGTTCGAATGGCAAGGGTTCACAAGATAGTGACAGCTGTCATATATCGGTAAGCTTGTAAGATTGTTATTGGATCTTAGGGTCTAGTATTCCCTTGTAGCACATCGTAAGTTTTGAGAAGCAGACCCGTGCAATTCTTAAGAAATTTTTATGCACTTGCGTAAGAAGCGCATGGGTCTGCTTCTCAAAACTTACGATGTGCTACTAGGATAGACCAACCCACCAAACACAGACTTCTAATGTTAAAAAAATCTTTTAGATAAATATCTTAAACCTTAGGTACAGGCCTTAAGAAATCTACAAAGTTTATTTGTGATTAACATTAAAAGTCTGTGTTAACAGGGAAACCTGTAGAGAAAATCTGCTTTATCGATAGTGGGTAATCTTAACGGTATTTAGAAATACTGATAAATACAGCAAAAGGAATAATTACTAATCAGTCTGTTTTACAAACTCTTATTTGATTGTTTACCAAAATATCAAATTTGCTGTTCTGAAGTGATTTTCTTTTGAAACGTCATGTTGAAATGAGCATCAACTCTAAAGAAAACTTATAAATCTTAAAATTACTGTCACAAAATAATATATCTTATCCGTAGATCTACTGATTCGAATTGTTCTTCGTTAAAAATGTAAAATAAATTTAACTTTATCGATAAAAATAGATGTCACGTTTAAAGTTGTCATAGTGCGTCCCCTTAACTAGACGACCATGCAGATTGAGGACTAATTACTTTTAACATTAACAGCCAACCGACAGACACTTACTAATAATGACAGAATTGCTGGGTCTCGATCTATCGGCGATGCGCAAATGGCTGTGTCACCGTAAAATAGTTTCGATGCGCGAAGTAATCCTAAAACCCATGAGCACGGAACAGGCGATCGGCGCCCGGGACGCTTTAGCGAAACACATTTACGCCGAAGTGTTCGCTTGGATCGTAGCCCACATCAACGCATCCCTGCAAGCGCCATCCAATGTTCAGTGCTTCATCGGAGTCCTCGACATCTACGGCTTCGAAACATTCGACATCAACTCTTTTGAACAGTTCAGCATCAATTACGCGAATGAAAAGCTGCAGCAGCAGTTCAACCAGCACGTGTTCAAACTGGAACAGGAGGAATATTTGAGGGAGGAGATTGAGTGGACGTTCATTGATTTTTACGACAACCAACCGTGCATCGATCTCATCGAGGCGAAACTCGGCATTTTGGATTTGCTGGACGAAGAGTGCAGGGTAGGTTGAAAAAGCAGAAATGTAAAACGCGGCAAAAGGACGCTATGGCCAAGTTCTTCTTTTCAGATGCCAAAAGGTTCGGACAGCTCGTGGGCTGAAAAGCTCTACGCGAAATGCTCGAAGTCAAAGCACTTTGGGAAGCCGCGTTTCAGGACGTCCGCTTTTGTTATTCATCACTTTGCTGACCTGGTCCAGTACGAGACAACTGGATTCCTCGAAAAAAATAGGGACACGGTTGTCGAGGAGCAAATAGAAATTTTAAAGAATAGCGACGTAAGTATACATGTAAATTAAAACCATCACATACAAATCAACGTTTGATGATAACGAAAAAAAAAAAAAAAAAAAAAAAAAAAATACATGTTAACCTCGCGACAGAACGCGCTTCTAAAGCAATTATTCTCCAACGAAGACCCCAAGCTGTCAGTACCGAACGTCAGGGTGAGAATTTTGCCCCAGAAACCGAGTGCTCCCACGCCAATGGCGAAAAACAAAAAAACAGTGAGTATTTAAAAAGCAAACGACTCATGGACATATATGCTTATTGCAATGTACTTACACACCCAACGTAAACCGACAGGTGGGCTCGCAGTTCCGTGACTCGCTGAACATGCTGATGGCAACGTTGAACGCGACGACGCCCCACTACGTGCGCTGTATCAAGCCGAACGACTCGAAGAAACCGTTCGAGTACAATCCACAGCGAGCCGTGCAGCAGCTCCGGGCTTGCGGTGTCCTCGAAACCATCCGCATCTCGGCCGCGGGCTTCCCCAGCCAACGCACCTACACCGACTTTTTCCAGCGTTACCGCTGCCTGTGCAAGTTCAAAGACATACGCAGGGACGACCTGAGGGAGACTTGTCGCCGGATACTCGGGGCTTACATAAAGGATGCGGACAAGTTCAAGTTCGGCAAGACGAAGGTACTGTTTCGGGCGGGACAGGTGGCCTATCTGGAAAAGTTGCGAGCCGATAGGCAGCGGAACGCCTGCTTGATCATCCAAAAGACGGCGCGCGGGTTCATGGCCGCGTCGCGGTACCGCAAGATCCTACGAGCGGTGCTGGGCTTGCAGAGACACGTGAGGGGTTACTTGGGGCGCAGAAAGGCTCGGGCGATCAGGGAGACGCGGGCGGCCACGAGGATACAGGCCTGGGTGCGGAGATGGATGTGCAGGAGGAGATATTTGGCGATCAGGAAGACTACGCTGGCTTTGCAGACCCATGCCAGGGGGATGCTGGCCCGACGGAAGTTCAGGCACATGCAGGACGTCGCTGCAGCTATCAAGATACAGAGGTGACTTTTCTTTTCTTCGGCTCTGTTTGATTGAATTTGATCAATACACCGTTGAACTCCGAGTTATGTTGATAGAGTATCTCCAATCTCTGGTGTTTGCATTGGAAAATATCGTTTAATAATTGTTACTAGAAAGGAAAATTTTAGCTCAGTAATCAATTAAGTAATTTTAGTAAAATGGATCGCACGTTTTGAGTTGGTGCGCAACATACCTTTAGTAAATGTAAAATTTTGATAAGCGTGGTATATACATAATGTTACAGGTACGCGCGAGGTTACTTGGCGCGACAAGCTTACAAGCGAAAGCTTCGTGACATCGTGATCGTGCAGTCCTGCGTGCGCAAGTATCTGGCCAAAAAGGTATTCAGGCGATTAAAGGCCGAGGCTCGTAGCGTCGAGCACGTCAAGTCGCTAAACAAGGGCCTCGAGATGAAGATCATTAACCTGCAGCATAAGATCAACGAATTGGTAAGGTCATCGAGTTTTAGTAAAACTTGGCTGCCTTATCTTCGAGCTGTATTGCTGCTTTTTTTAGTTTTCTTGTTCTGCTGACTCATATAGCTTGTTGTTATTTTTTATTCATTGGCCATTACAACATGCTTAGATTACAACATTGATGCTTTTCTTACGTTTCACTCATTTTGCATTAGAGCACTTGGTTTGTAGATCGAATTAACATTACTTGCTTATACGTATACATACATGTGTAATTGTACTTTCGTCTTTTTTGCCATTTATTTTATTGTTTGATGTTTTATAAAACTTTCTTCATGTATAATACATTCGGCACTTATTAAACGAAAGAGCTTAATAATAAAGAAAATTCTTTTGATAACTGTACATGGTTCCCTTCATCTATTCTTCTTTCACACAAAAAATAATGTATATCTACAGCATGATATATAACGGTGGCATTTACCGAGAACCGCATGTAGAGCGATTTTTTCTGACGCGAACCCCGTTGGAATTAATTTTTTAGGGCAAATAGCTTTTAAATAGGAGCCGATTGAAAATACGTTCCAAACTACCCCTAAATGGGGTTGGAAGGCTATAGTGCGCCCGCATGAACTCGCGACGTTGCCACATTGTTATTGGAGCTTAGTCGGTAAGCAGTGAGAACTATATCCATGTGCGCACGCAAGAGCGTCAGCTACTGCTGGTAACTTGAAGGTTGGATGTAAAAATTTTTACCTTAAGGTAAATATTGTCTGCTCCTTAAGTTGTCAGTTGTTTATCCATGCGCTTACTGTCTTTCTCACTCTCATGTTGGACAAAAACATCTTTAAATTTTTATGCTTGAGTAATGTTACCTCGAATGAAAGTAAAATACCATATCAGCAAGGATTTTTCCACTCTACACGATAGCATTTTTGCAAAAATAGTCGAGCTCTCGGTCAAAAATATTGTTGTTAGGTATGTCTTGCTTATGTTCCCGGGTATGTCGTCTGTACACGATTTAGAAACGAGTCCATTCATAAATTGCAATAATTAAGTACCTGACAAGTGCCCGGGAAGTGCCTGGGAATTACCCGCCAAGTGCCCAGGAAGTACCCGGCAAGTGCCCAGGAAGTACCCGCCAAGTGCCCGGGAAGTACCCGAGAAGTGCCCGGGAAGTACCCGCCTAGTACAATACAGTCGGGTACTTCCCGGGTACTTCCTCGGATACTTCCGGGGCATTTGCCGGGTACTTCCTGGGCACTTGGCAGGTACTTCCCGGGCACTTCCTCGGGTACTTGGCGGGTACTTCCCAGGCACTTGCTGGGTACTTCCCGGGCACTTGGCGGGTACTTCCCGGGCACTTGCCGGGTACTTCCCGGGCACTTGGCTATAGCCTTCCAACCCCATTTAGGGGTAGTTTGGAACGTATTTTCAATCGGCTCCTATTTAAAAGCTATTTGCCCTAAAAAATTAATTCCAACGGGGTTAGCATCAGAAAAAATCGCTCTACACGCGGTTCTCGGGAAATGCCACCGTTACATATCATGCTGTATAGTCTAATAGAAACTATTTTTCTGGTTCACCTGCACCAACAGACTGTGAGTATTTTAAAATTACGGGCAACGTAAAATGATTTAAAAAAATTTTTTCACCGTCTACGGGAATGTACAGACTCTCAAGTAATTTAAAATTTTTTCAAACAAAATTATGCTAATCGAGTACTTTCTTTTAATCGAAAAACACATAGTCATTTTTCACAAGGGATTCTTTCATTCTTCACGGTAGTTTCACACACGTACGATCAAGCATACCAGTTGAATCGACGAAACTATAATTCATTTTTATAGTAACTTTTTTCACCAACTTGCAATATCATTGTTTAAACATGACTATTGACATTCGTCTGGCGTCTCTTGTGTACCCCAATAAAGTCTTCGTAAAACGAAGAAAGGGATAGTTTTTGAAATAAACTGCAAAAACAAAAACAAAAATGAGGGAGAGACGACCAAGTCGAAGATAAGGCACGTGGACGTGGCCGTATCTTTCCAAGAACCCAAATGACCGCCATCCCTAATAGAAGCGAAACCCGCTTTGCGCTCGTTGCAGGCGAAGGAGAATCAGCATAACAAGGCGATACAGCTGGAAATGGGTGAGATGAAAACGAAGCTCGAGAGCCACAAAGCTTTGGAAATGGAACACAAAAAGCTCAACGGATTGCTTCTCGAAAAGGACAAGGAGCTAATGGCGTTGAGAAAACAAGTAGAGGACGAGAGAAAAGAGAAGATGGAGCTGATGGAGGTCAGTGCAGGGATCGACAGGGCGTGTGGTGTGAAGATAGTGAGTTTTTTTTTTTTTTTTTTAGACACCACACACGGGTTTTTGGCTTGATTAAATTATGAAAAATCATCGGTGGTATTCAGCCATAATAGCAGACAAAGTTTCAAAAGTCAATTGTATGTGCCAAATATGATTTGTGAAATGGTTGGTTATTCTAGTCATTTTCACGAAATAATCAACAGCCACTGTAACGATATCGTTGGTTTCTGTAAAATCAGTAAGGACGTTTTAATCCAACTGAACGCAGAGTGACCATATATTTATTTGAAGTCAAAATGTTCGATGGCGAATAAACATTGCCAAAAATAGTTTCTACCCCATCGGAAAAAATTAATGTCAAAAAACATAACAAACCGTAAATTTCTGTGATATTGCAGTTACCGTTTGTTACGTTTTGTTATGTTTGATTATAGTCCACTACAACCTAACAAATTATCTTACGACTCGTTGCATTTGATAATGATTAAAAAAAGGCACTTGAACCGTGTGAAAAAGCAACTGTAATGAACTCTAACAAACTGTAAGGAAATGTTGTCGTCTGTAATATTTTATAACAGCTTACAGTTTTTGGCAGTTTATTACACTTTTTTATATTTTGTTATCATTAATAATTTTTCGACACATTTTCTCACATTTTCGAATGAAATTTACTTTCAATGAAAAAAAGTTTAAAAATTATTAGTTTCAGTGTAAGTGGTAAATCATAATAAAATGTAAAGAAAATGTAAACAAACGTAACTCAACATAATAAAATTTAAATAACGTCCAAAATCTATGAGAATATTACAGTTCTTTACATTTTCTTACGTTTTCTTGCGGTCACGGTATATTATTACACGTTATTACTTTTTCTTACATTTTGTTACGTTTGCAAATTTTCGCGGGAGTAAAATGGTAGTTTTCCTACGAGTTTGAAAAGTCTTTGTTTGCGAACCGAGAGGTTTGCGGCCCGAGCCGAAGGCGAGGGACGTAACGAGGTTCGTAAAGGAGACTTTTCGAGCGAGTATCGGAAAACTGCTTTTTTGCCCGAGGAAGTACCAGCCTCTCAAAACCACCCGAGGGTGGAAAAGCAGTTTTCCGATACTCGTTCGAAAAGTCTCCTTTACGAACCTCGTTATGGACCTCACCTTCGGCTCGGGCCACAAACCTCTCGGTTCGCAAACAAAGACTTTTTAAACTCGTAGGAAAACTACTAATACGCGACTCGGGCACTAACATACAACAACCGTACCCTTCGGACACTTATGTTTGTACTTTGTGCCCTAGTGATGTAATGTACTTTTTTTGCCCAAGGAAGTACCAGCCTCCCAAAACCACGAGTCTCAAGTCTCCTTTACGAACCTCGTTACGGACCTCGCCTTTGGCTCGGGCCGCAAACCTCTCGGTTCGCAAACAAAGACTTTTCAAACTCGTAGGAAAACTACCATTACGAACCTCGTTACGGACCTCGCCTTTGGCTCGGGCCGCAAACCTCTCGGTTCGCAAACAAAGACTTTTCAAACTCGTAGGAAAACTACTATTTTCCTACCTTGAGCGTTTTTGAGAGGCTGGTGTGCTCTCGGTAGGAAAAATGGTATTCGCCATATAAGCTCCATGCCTCCGGGGCAACCTTACGAACCCTCGGGCCTGCTTCGCAAGACCCTCGGGCCGCAAAATAGCCCCAGAGGCGATGGCGCTTATCCGACGAAAACTACTATTCTTACCTAGGGCGCAAAGTGCAATTTTGGGCCCGTGGGCACACTTTGCGCCCAGTAAATCACTTTGGGCTCTAAGGCAGAAAAGTATGTTGGGCCCGTGAGCCTAAAGTGATTACAAAGGCGCAAAAAACTGCTCATCTCCTCAAGAGATCTGACGATCCACGTATGAGACCTGGTTTCCGTACTAATCTCAAGTAACGTTGTTCCGTACAAAAAAATCCATAGGCCAAGGAGCGAAAGGGAACAAAAAGGGACGCGGAAAACCGCAAGCTGACGGAGGAAAACGAGCGTCTGCGTGCTGAACTGGCTATCCTCAGTGAGCAGATGCGCAGCAAGGAGCGGGGTGCCGAGGACTACGTCAAGTCACGCCTCGAACGCGAGAAAGACCTCCTGCTACTCGACCAGGATCAAGATCGGGGTGCCTACCAGCGCCTCCTCAAAGACTACTACGAGCTCGAGCAACGCAGTGAGATGCTGGAACAAAAACTCGCGCGCTTCGCTCCTGGACACGCGAGGTCGCTCAGCAACGCGTCCAGCGGCAGTGGACAGAACAATGCCGTTACCGAACTCGCTCAAGATCACGAGAACATTGTAAGTTTTTTTGCGTGTTTGCTTGTTTTTGATTTACCCGGAGGACTCGCTAAAGTATCATACCGAATAGCTAAACGTTGTTCTGTTATTCCGATAGTGTTTGTTACAAGTCTCTCAAAATTGGTAAGGTAGTTCGCGATTCGAGAGTCAATTGGAAATTTCCTCTGAAAATGTTGTAAAATTACAAGTGTTTTTTTTGCAATAAGACTCCCTAAATGACTTATTCGCAATAACCAGAATCAGATGGAGCGTCAATTGGCAATTTCCTCTGAAAATGTTGTAAAATTACAAGTGTTTTTTTCGCAATAAAACTCCCTAAATGACTTATTCGCAATAACCAGAATAAGATGGAGCGTCAATTGGCAATTTCCTCTGAAAATGTTGTAAAATTACAAGTGTTTTTTTCGCAATAAAACTCCCTAAATGACTTATTCGCAATAACCAGAATTAGATGGAGCGTCAAAACTTAGTGCCCAACAAACTTTATTGCTATTTTATTGACATAGGTGTACGAATAGTTTACTTTATATGTAACATGTGGTAACACATTGTTTATTTGAATATTGAGTGAATTAACGAGTGGAATTATTTTATTTGTGTTATTTCAAGTTGATGATAAGATCTTGGTAATGTAAAGTATATGTTCATTTGTCATTGAAAACCCTTGAGATCGAATGAGCGAAAAAAGTAAAAAATGGTATTCTTACGAGAATATTGGAACGTTCATAAATGTTCTCCCACGAGCCGATGCTAAAAGCTTGCATCTTGACAGTGTTACGATCTTAGTTTCTAAATTTATAAAAAACTCTTTATTTCAAGTGTGGCTCGCATTTGCAGGACTTTGGTTACGGCTCGGTGAGATCAACGGCGTCCTCGAGCACAGCGTACTCGCGAGTCGAGACGATCGACTGGAACCAACAGCAGCAACAGCAACAGCAGATTTTGGAAGGACAAGCAAAACGCTCGCACAGTCCCTCAGAGGTCAAAGTGAATGGGCCAAGTCACGCACCGGTCGACGTGGGATTGGTGCTAAAGCTTCAGCAAAAGCTCAAGGACTTGGTCAAGGAGAATGGCCGGCTCATACGTATGGTGGAAGATCTGGAGCGCGAGCCTTTCGACGACCCGCATAGGACACAGGACTCGTTTCGGGTAGGCTTGGATCATTTAATCAAACATCGTCGCCGTGCATGCTTGGATTATACTAACGCTAACGGAGGAGTTGTGGAAGTTGATCCTCGATTTGAGATTATAATATACTTTTGTAATATAACAACGTTGATGGTAAACCCCACCCCGTTGCAGGTGTTCCTATAAGTTCCAAGTGGATTTCATACGTATTACACATAGATTCTACATAGTATCCAAGTCTATTTCACGTGGATTCCATGTTAAAAAATTTGATTTGTACAATATCTAACGCCATAAGAACATTTTTCACACTATAATATTATCCTTTGAATGTTTATACGCAATCAATATTTTCAAATACCAAATATTTTATGAGTGCCTGACCACTTATACAAGTAATTACAATGAAGTACAAATTGGTAAAGAATGACGCACGATGGTATATTAGGTTCGTGGATTATAACCTTGGATATAACCACGATAACCCCAATAACCAAGAGTTTTTACAAATTTATCTCTATTTTTCTCATGAAATTCGCATTGCCACAATATGTAATTTAGGTTTTCTTTAGATTTACCGCATTTAAAATGAGGATAATTAACAATTTGAATGCGATGGAGATATCCAGCTGAATTGTAATGATTTGATCTAATTCTGTTTATAGTGGTAATATAAGTAATGGTGATAAATTTTCGAGAGAGTTTTTCGTTTCTCTTAAAACTTATGTTCACGTTATTAGCTATTTTTTGTTTCGCATATCTTGTATTAAAAACTCCAACGTGGGTTCCACGCAATATAAAGTGGAGTTTCAATAACTTCTTGCTCTTTATTTGGTTTTGGGTACCTAATGGACTCCGTTATGACACATTTCACATGTTTTGTTTTATGAGTTTTTAATTTGTTGCCATTTTTGATAACTGACTGCGGCGCAGTATTATACCGTAAAAGTCAGGAGAAGTTGCAGTGATAATGGAACATGTGGAGAAAAAATCCCACAGAGGTACCTTGAGTGGACGGAGCGGGGAATCGAACCCAAGCCTCCCAGGTAGAAGGCAAACGCTCTACCACTTAGCCACTGTCAGCTCGAGAGTTTTAATAACAAAATACGTTTTTTAAATACGTACAAAAAAGAAGCTAATGATATAAAAATTTATGTAAGAACTTAAGTGCCCTAAAATAATATTTAGGTGGAGTTTACAGTGTAAAATCATGTGGAAATCCAGTCTCTTCCAAATCCTATCACGTGGATTTTCAAACAATCTTAATAGATTTTAGGGTCTTTCCATATCAATTTTCAAGTCAATACAGATAAATTTTCAGGCCTTTTCATGTGGATTTTTCAGCCAATCCAGATGAATGTATTAATTCACGTAGAAAAATTAGAGACATCTACCTGGAATGGCTAGAAAATCGATATAAAAAGATCGGAGTATAGCTAGATTGACATATGGATTTCTAGTTTAAAATTCTCCCAGGTATTTTTGATATAGGGCGATTATAAAGCATTAATTATTAGTTAATATTGATTTTGTGGAAAAATTTAAAGATGAAATTTCTTGTGAAAAATGTGTTCTTATAAGTAATGTTAATTATTGTGTAATATAAAAAAGAAGTAAATAAGAAACAAAACAAAATTTAAATGTGCAATCAATGTACCGTGTGATGGTCATATCACGTAAACTTCAGAAACGAAGAATTTCAAAATGTCCATTTACAAATTTGTAAATCTGAATAGATTATACTTATAAAGCTCACAACTTTTTTTAAAATCCCCGACTACGCCCATCAGCTGAGTTCTCACCTGAGATTTCAGGTGACTATCTTATACCAAAAACTTACCTGAGCCCACCTGTTGAGGATACAATTTGAATGGTACATCGAAAAACACATCTTTAATAGTACATTACGATACTAGTGCGCGAGGAAAGGGATTGACGCACGCGTGTCAATCACTTAACCTCTCGCACGTGTGGTGTATACAACTTTTCGACACATCGTGCGCGGGGAACGAGATTATGAGCTATCTAATGTGGCTCTAAAGATCTCGACGTACACTGTACACACGCACTCGCACGCGTGCGCAGCACGAGTTGTGAGTCGCGGGTGTAAATTGAGGTCTTTAGAGCCACAACAGATGGCTCATAATCGAGGTCCCCGTGCATGGCGTGTCGAAAAAGTGTTTTATGGCACTTTTAAAAATGGAATGAATTTTCCGAATTCTCAGGTGAGATCTTATCTGATATTTCACTTGAGAAAGCACCTGAGAATTAAAGATATTTATTTTATTTTTAAAAATTTACATNTGGTGAAATTTTGTTTTAAAATCCATACAAAATTACATGTAGAAGATAACATGAGCATTTAAACTCTTGTTGATATATTTTGCTGCCTACTTATTAAATACATTTTTTGATGAATTTTATCTCAACAAGAAATTTACATAGAATACTTTGAAAGATGCATTTTTCCATGTACTATCCAAATTGTATCACCAACTAAGGTAAAAGTACCAATTCTGGAACGATTTTTTGGTGAAATTTTATTTTAAAATTCATACAAAATTACATGTAGAAGATAACACGAGCATTTAAAGTCTTGTTGATATATTTTGCTGCCTACTTATTAAATACATTTTTTGATGAATTTTATCTTAACAAGAAATAATTTTAATTTAATAAAAACTTACTATGTCATGTTGTACCTAAAGTGAAACACCATTGGGAATACATGTCCCAATAGTGGTACGTGATGTTCCAATGGTGAAACGTACATGTTATTTCAATAGAATCTATGTGTTTCACCAACGGGACATCCGAAATTTGAGGTTATGTTTTGAATTGTACGTATAATGAAACAGTAATTTTAATAAACTTTTTATTTCATTGTAATGCAATTGAAGATAGATGATAAGTTTTGTAGATGTGACAAGACCCCACTTTAAAGATCTATAGTAAAATTTTTTAAGATAAAGTTCTCAAACGTTTATCAGTTGTTAACTGTTCCACCATTGGGACAGAATTAAAAAGTGTGTTCCAGCATTGGTACTTTTACCTTAGTCAGATAGGATAAGCGAAAAAATCTTGACAAATTCATGCAATTCTTATTGGACCAAAAAAAATTTTTTCGTGAAGATTCAAGTGTCAAGAATTGATTTCAATGAAATTTATAGAGCAAAAACTACAGCTTGGATACAAAGAGTTAAGCGTAACAATTCCTGACACTTCAATCGTCACTAAAAATAATTTTCCCGGTCTATTAGGAATTGCATAGGTTGAAAAGGTACCTTTACGGGAGCTGTCTGCAGATTTATGTGCAGACATGCCTGCATATTTATTGCTCCGGAATTCTGCAGACAAGTCTACATTATTTACAGACTCTTTATGAAATCAAAGTGATGTAAAGTAAAATAAGACTGTCTGTTATATCTTATTGGATATAAAGCGATGTATCCTAATACATTTTTGGAGACTTCTACTCTACAGCAAATGTGAACTTTTTAGTGGGTTATACAATACAAATTAGAGTTTCGGTAGTCCTATGGTCCTGAATATATTAATGACATTAATAATTTCGAATGCTTCTTAATGACTAGTAATAAAAAAGCCATGTTTAAATATTGAATTATATAACTCTTGTTTTTATGAAAGTGCACATTAAAAAAAAACTCATTTGTACTGTAGAATACAACACATGATTACCAAAAAATTGTTGGATCGTAAATAAATGAAGTACGTATTCCAGTGGATTCAATGTATGTTCCAAAAAATGGATGTGTTTTTTGTAAAATCCAGGAAGATTTCTCGATACAATTCACTGGACTTCGTAATCAAAGTGCGCATAACAAAGGGGCGTACTTGTATATTTATATACTTGTAGTTTTTTTTAATTTGTGTGATTTTTATTTAACTTTACTATTTTTTTAATCCCATTCACTGCATGACTCTAATGTTGTAAGAATTAGTACTTGAAACAGTTGCAGGAGATGGAAATGGAGAACGCCCAGCTCAAGAGGGATTTGGGCTCGTTGAGGAAGAGCGTGGTCGAGGCTGACTCGACGACAAACGCTCCTAAAACACTGATAGGTAAGCCAAGCGTTGAACAGTTTTGAAGTGGTTATGGAAAATCCTTATGAATAATTTTTCATTACTTTTGCGACAGAACAATTCGAAGCGTTACAAGAGGAGCTGCAACGCCGGCGCGAGGAGTGTATTCAGCTACACAGTGTGTTGGCGGATCAGATGCGGCGCATGAAGAGTGCCGGCACGAATTACGGCCACGACGTGGACATCGTAAATGAGGACGGCGAGTTGGTACTCGCTTTCGAGGCTCAGAAGCAAATTAACAGGTGAGAGGGACCTTGAATTTTTTTTTATTCTTCACGTACGTTTTTGTTTCAAAATGTTCTTGTGGACATCATTTTTGTTGGACATAAATGTTTCGTGATTAACAATTTGTTGAAACTTGTAAAATGAAATAAGCAAGAGCAACGTTTTTAAATTACTTAAAACAATAAAAGATCCTCATCTCACAAAAGTCTTATGGTTTGATGTCTCGTTTTGTGCATGCCATTAATTTATAAACTATGTAGAGCTGAAAGAATAAGCAGGCTCTCTAACGAGTGAGTTGTCTACTGGTTTTTAACAATGAATTTGCTCGATCAGCTTTTTTATCCTGTTCAAGTAGCAGATGTAGAGCGTCTTTGTTATTTCAAAATTGTCTAATATTTAATTAATTTTATCATGGTAACTCTTATTGCTCCGTAAAAAAATGACAATACGATTTGTTTTTTAATTGAATTTTTCGTGGATCAAAGACATTTTTTTTTGTTTTTGTTTTATTGACAGACAATTGGAGGACGAACTGCAAAGGAAGGACAGAGAATGGAAGTCACAGAGGGAGGAATGGTGTGCAGAAATTGACCGGCTGCAAGAAGAGATCCAGAAACAGCAGAAAATTCTCTCGGCCAACCTGAGCAAGCCATCGCAATCACAGTCCGAGATCTACATGCAGTACGAAATTGCGAGGTTGACGTCCGAAAATTTGGTAAGTTGTCACATATGCTTGTAGAACATGATATTGGGAAAAATTGTTTCCAAAATTTTATGACGTTTAAAAAAATTTTCTAAAAGCTTTAAAATCGTCAGAAATTTCTGCTGTTTTTTTGTCAATGAAAAACAGTTCTGGATTTCTATTGTGTTAATTATTGTGTTATTGTGTTATTGTATTATTGTGTTAATTTGTAATGCTAAGTTAATTTGGTTAAAAACTATCATAAAGTCCGTTAATCCTCCACTTTATACGTTGTCATCTAGATGGTAAGGAAGAAAACCAGAATTCGTTTTGACAAAAAGCAGCAAATATTTTCAGCATTTTTAAAACTTTTTCAGAATCGTACTGTAGATTTAACGTATTGAAATTTTGGCAACAACGTTTTTCAATATTTCAAAAACCTTGTGTGCTTTTGAAGATGGTTTTGCTATAAGAGATACTTCTAAATCATGTGAAATTTCAAATTGCTTCTAAAGGAACTTCAAGAAAAGTATGACAAACTATCCGAGGAATGCAGGAATTTCAAGAAACAGATCAAGAGCCTTCAGAAGCGACTTTTAGAAGCAGGGCGTAAGTTTCTCTCTAAAAATTCAATTGCATAGTCTACAGCTAAGCTACAACTAAAAGCTACTAATTTTACGTTGCATATAATTATAAAAATACAGTATCATGTCTCGATTGTTAACACAAACCGTTATTGAAATACTTACCCTTTTTAAATGCAAACGAAACAGAGGAAGCTGAAAGAGATGCGGCATACCATTCGCAACCTCGTTTGCGCACTAAGAAACGTTCAACCGGTGAGGACTCATTAGTTGTCCCCCCTTACAAAGATGTCGTTTATTGTTTCATTGAAAAATACTCCTTCGATATCACATCTGATTCATATACTTACTTTGTTCATTTTGAATCATTTTTCTATAAAAATCCATCAAGTTTGCATAACCGTAGGTTGATATCTTACATACTACTTGACGTTGACTCATCATATAGGGCGTGTTCAAATTCTGTCTTTCGTTCCGTAATTAATGCAGCTTACACACAAAAGATTATTTACATATCAATCACATGTTAGCTAGATGTTTTCAATTTTATACGACTCAAATCGACGTGAATAGATCAAATCGACTCAGAAGATTCGGTTGATTAAAATGAATTATATTGTGAGAAATTCTTTATACAGTTACAATTCACCATCCCTCTAAATTTTAGAGTGAATTGACGACTATGAACACAATCATTGGATTTTTGTGTGTAGTACTGCTACTATCGTTTGCTCCGTATTTAGTTCAATCTGCACTAGTTCTGGAACGAACGATCTTGTGAACGAACATTAGAATTCCAACACGCCCATGTTTTTTTACGTGAACATAATTATGCTTATTGCCAAGTACATTTTTATAATTATTACAATTGATTATTCCCTTTTGAAATCATCCTGCAGAATTGCTGTAGGAAATCCAGCAGGAGCCGTGGAAGTAAAATGCAGTAATCCCTGCAGAGTTATTGCACCCATTTCCTGCAAGAGCTCCTGCAGACTAGGTTGCCTCAAATTTTAAAGAAGAAAAATTGTGTCCAGATCGAATTTATTGACGGTATATCAGCCATATCATACGATATCATTCGGATGATTTAAAATGAATCGTTCTAAAACACTTCAACTCTCCAGTTTTGGTGTTATCGTCCGAATAATATCGTCTAATACGGCTGATATACCATCAATAAATTCGATCTGGACACAATTTTTTTTCTTGCAAATTTGTGACAACCCAGTCTGCAGGAGTTCTTGCAGATAAAGCTGCTGGAGATCCTGCAAGAAATCGGCGCAATAACTCAGCAGGGATTACTGCAGATTCACCTGCAGGGTTCGTGCAGTATTTTCTGCAGGATTTTTTGCAGGATGGTTTCGTATGGGATTTATCTAAAGTAGAATATAAAACAACATTAACCTATTTTTAGTCAAAACAATCGTTTTATCATAATAATCATTAACTGTTCTTTTGTTGGAAGGATCTAATTTTATCTTGAAGCTAAACATATTTGTTATATATTATTTTACTGTACTAACAGTTCCAGAGAGTGCAGATTCGAGCAGCAATTTCGGCATAGTGTCAACGACAACGCATTCGTCAGGTGAAAGCAACAATATAATGCCTGTCATCCGCAAAAAAGAACGAGATTACGAGGGTATGTTCGAGTTCAAGAAGGAGGACATCAATGCCATCATGCGTAACCTCATCACAGGTATATTTATTTATTAGCAAATGCTTGTAATGTTAAACGATAACTGTATACGGAGAAGTATTGTTTGTCTTCATGTGGGATGAAGTTTTCATGACGTATCTAACGTACAATACTTTGCGTAACCATCCCGTTACCAGTGTCCTCGCGGATTTTATGTTCGCTCCACGTGGATTCAATTACAATACAATCGCAACTTGGGTTATTAGTGAAAAAATTTATTTTACTTCCCATTAACTTGCATTTACGTTGTACAGTATCCGACGTTATAAAAACGCATTTCACTAAATACGCGCAACAACAACTCACACGAATCACAAAGTAGTGTTCACAAGACACCGTATAATTCGCAGAACTGAATCCTCGAACGGCAATAACTTTGCTGCCCAGCTTGCCGGCTTACATACTGTTCATGTGCATCAGGCACACGGATTTCATCAACGACGATGAGAAATTTCGCGCGCTACTGACGGCCTACGTGAACACGACCAAGCGAGCCGTCAAGAGGCACGACGACTTCGAATGGAGCGCGTTGTGGCTCAGCAACACGCTCAGACTGCTGCACAACATGAAACAGTACTCTGGTGACAAGCCCTTCCAGATCGGTAAGTTATTCATTCTCAAGGAATCCCCCCCCACCCCTTATTGAGAGAAAAAAACCATAAAAATTACTCTGCTAGAGTGGTAATCTGGTGTCATTCTATCGTCTAGAGACTTTTTACTTTGGCCAACCTAATTTTTATCTTTCTGGACGGTAAATTCTCCAGTAAAAACAGTAAGAATCACTACACTTACAACAAAAATTAATGTTATGAACATTAAAAATTATTGTTCAAATAGTAAAAAGTATCTAGACGGTCCAACAGTACGAGTAATTTTTACTATTGTAACACAGTGATTTTTACTATTTGTTTCTCTCATTGTCCCCGCTGTATTGTTTCGTGACTGATATCAACGAACATGCATTGTTGAAACGTATATTTCCGTGGATATTGTTTACTGATTGACTACGTATACGGAGAAAGGGGTCACAAATGTTGGAAACACACTGTGAAAATATTGTGTGAATACAGAAAGTTTTACGGCACAATTACGGTAAAAATACTCTCGGGAAGGGAAGGAAAATTTTATTAAACTACAGTAAATCATGGCTTCTCAAAGTAACCGTGGTTTTTTGGTAAAAATTACTGACGGTACTGATCTATGGTATCTCTTGGTTTCCGATGGTCAGAAAACACCCTGCGACAGAACGAGCAGTGCCTGCGCAACTTCGACCTGGGCGAGTACCGCGTGATCCTGAGCAACGTGGCACTCTGGATCTTCAACAACATAATCACGCACCTGAAAGAACAGGTCCAGCCACTGACGGTCCCTGCTCTGCTGGAGCACGAGGCGATAGCCGGTCTGGACGGTCACTCCAAGCGGTCGAGGAGGCCGTCCTCGCAAGGCCACCAGCAGGAGTCAGATCACACTCAGAAAAAGCTCAACAAGTTGCTCGAGGAGCTAATGGCTATCAACAAACAGCTCCAGTACCACGTCGTCGATCAAGACATCATAGCTCAGCTGTTCAAGCAGCTGTTTTACTTTATGTGCGCCAGCGCGCTCAACAATCTGCTGCTCAGGAACGAAATGTGCCACTGGACCAAGGGCATGCAAATTCGGTGAGAATAGTCTTGTGATACATAAGTATTAATGACTGTACTTTTATTTCTCAACGGCAATGTTGTGCAAGAATTACGTAAAAGCTTACTGCGAATAAAATTTAATTTTGTACAAATCTTGCGTTCAGTCAATTGTGAAATCATTAAGTTACCATAAAATAGTACAGTATAGTTTCGAAAATGTTGTTTAAGATAGTTCTCACACGGTTGAATGGTACATTACTTGTATGATTTTTTAATTTAGTCAAATTTTTTAAATTGTATAAATATTTAAAATTTTTTTGTATTTTTTAAAGGAATTAAAGGGATTAAAGATTTTAATATACCGTCCTTAAAAGTTATTAGAAATAACAGTTAAGTTTTTGAAAAAAAAGTTGAATCAACGATTTTTTTTCCTAATCAATTATAACGTCCATTTCTTATGCGGTTTGCATTTACTTTAGATTCTAAAATATATTACTTTGAAATTTAATATCTTTAAAACGTCATATAAAATTATTGTCAAATTTTAGTCAATACTACAAAGTGATGAGATAAATTACCTTAAGACCAAAGCATGATTAAACTTACAAAGCCATGCGGTATAGCAGAGCTCATAATGTTTTATGATCTTTTTTGCCTTATCATGGAAAAAGTTGTACTTTAAGCAAAAAAAAAACCTAGAGAAAGCATGAACCACTTTAAGTAATACGTTTAATGTCTGTTTTTTGTTCTAAATACTTGCTTGAAGTTCATTACTTGACTTTTTTTCGACACAGCTGTAAAGTAGGTATGTACGAACGAGTAAACAATAACATTGTTCTGCATCAGGTACAATCTGAGTCACTTGGAGCAGTGGGCAAGGGACGAGCGCCTGACCATAGCCATAGACGCTCTGCAGCCGATAGTACAGGCTGCACAGCTGCTGCAGGCGAGAAAACAGGACGAGGACGTCGACTCGGTTTGCGAGATGTGCGACAAACTCAGTGCCAATCAGATTGTGAAGATTTTGAATCTTTACACGCCAGCCGATGAATTCGAGACTCGCGTGCCCGTGTTGTTTATCCAGAAGGTGCAGGCCAAACTCAAGGAACGCGGAGAGAATCAAGAGCAGGTGAGATTATAATAATTTTCTTTCACGTGCCTCCAATTCTGAATAAGCTTATTTAACTGACGAGATACTTGTATGAGTTTTGATGTTGTTCGCATATTTTCGGGGTTTCAACTACTTATCCGAAGGAAAATATTATTCCTACCTCCCGTAATTTTATACTCACTTTGTACGATGTACGTTTTAGTTATAAAACTTTTCCTGTCCGTTCTTATTGTATCTTTTTGTGCAAGCTTGTAAAAGTCACTAAATCGATCATTTCTTTCAACGCAACGACTGAAAAAATCTTACATTGACAGCGATGACTCGAACTATTGTAGTCTAAGATCTGGGAAAGGGGCTTAGTATATTTTTCACACCATGAGCATTGTTATTAATTGCAATTTTAATAAAAACTCTCGTTTCAGTTACTCATGGATCTCAAGTTCACCTATCCAATCAGGTTTTCTTTCAACCCTTCTAAAATCCGTCTTGAAGACATTGAAGTGCCACAGGCGCTCAATTTGCCGATGCTCAAAAAGGTCTAAGAAACCTGTCCAAGTTGCTGCTTCTTTTTTTTCTTTTCTCATTGTACACCTGCGTCGCACGACTCGTGTGATTAAACACTTAAAGGTCTCACCAAAAGTTACACTCGGATTGAAAATATGCGGTAGTGTGGAACTCGGTAAGATACACATATGTAACAAAAATTATTGACACACGAACAATGTAATCGTGTGACGTGAAAATAACATTGCACGGATATTAAAAAAAATGTATTTAATCGATGTATCGAGATAAAAGATAGAGTAAACTGAAAGAAATGAAGATTTTATTGGAAGTTATTCAAAGATCATGTTTTATATCGATTTATTTTTTTACACGTGTAAATTGTATTTTGTAATACATACAATGAGCTCCAAAAAATATATAATTATATAGAAAACAATATGTATAAATGAATGAGAGTCTCTTTGTACTGTAGCTGTAGACAAAGAAATCATGGAAATCGCATGAACGCAACGGCCAAGGATTGGTGACAATAGTGCAATCAAATTAGTAGTTGTAGCATATAGAGGGTAATAATGTTACGTATAATTAGGACTAGGTCATTAATTTATTCCATAAATGGACTTGATGATTTGAAGTTACTTTTTCTTAACTCTATTTGTCTCTCGTGGAGCATATGAATTCTAATTATCAGAAAATACAGCATAGAAGATTAATTCTTTCGGTCAAGTTTATACATTTTTGATATATTATGCCTAAAAAAAGTGAATCGTGTTGAGGCACAATATTTGTTTTCCATGTACATAAGGTTTGAAGCTTTTCGGTTAATGTATAATATTATAAAAAATATTTGATTGAACATGTTTATGAGACAAATTTATTCATGCTTTGAAAACTGTTAATATGTACTTAAAGTAGGTATAAAATCATAGAAATAATTTATTTGAATTAAAAATATTTAAATCGTTTAGTAAGATGAAGTATGTAAATTTATTTCCAGTTGAAATGGACTTAGATGCTTGTGATATTCATCAGTGATAAGTAATTGATTATAGGTCGATGAGGAGTTTATGACAGCCATAATTTGAAAAACTTAAACTAAATTAATTTATTTAAAAATAACAGAAGAGAACTATTACAGGGACAACAGTGTGATTTTCAAAAATGCAAAGTTTGTCGTTAGTCGACTTTCCATTCGCATACATGCAATTGCAATACAGTAAAAAAATCATTTATTAAACATTAAATTTTTTTATTAATAAATAAAA
>NW_019379680.1:0-21891 GCF_000648655.2 Copidosoma floridanum
TAAAAAATGGAGGTTGAATGAAAGCGCGTAAAGTCGTAGCGGAAATTGGTAGATTAAAAAACTCAATTTTTCTTTTTTTTTTTTTTTTTTTTTTTGCTTCTCAAGGACGTTGCCTCCCCCCCACCCTCAAAATTTCTCACTATTTTTGCCGTTCCCCGCGCTCGACGCGCGTAAATTCGTGAGAGCAAAGGTTGTTGACTGATGCGCGTGCTGTACAGTCACGCCGACCACTGAATGGGTCTCTTTTTGCAAGCTCTCCCTCTTTTTTTTTCACTCCTCTGTTATGTAAAAAGCTGGAAGCGCATGTTTGGTCAAACATCTCGAGCTCGCTGATCTTGAACCCCATCGGGTGTGGTTTTGCCATCAAAGTGCATTACATCCAGGACTTGGTGATCCGGATCAAAGGGACAAACTATAGTGGATATGTTACGGGAGGAAAGGAGCGAGCTCACGGCCGATTAGCCATCTCCTCTCGAGTGATAGACCAAACGAACCGTGTATATTATGCGCCTCGTGTGTGGAAAGGGTTTTTCGTACATCTCTTGACGTTTTCTACTAGTTTTTTCTCTTTCAACTGCTGACCCACGCCCATGTAGCATATACATACAAAGCTCGTACCGTATTATTACGCGTCCTCAATGCAGCCTCGAAGAAATACCTCATTAGATATCATTATTATATCGATCTTCAAAACTATTCATCAGTGGGCGATCGTAATTACCGATTTTCCAAATTCGGGGTTTAAATCATCCCTAATCGGTAGATCGGCTCCTTTTTTTCTCAGAAAATCCCACTTAAATATCTTAGTAATGAAAGTAGCACTGCTCGGCCGATCAAAAAGTACGAAGCGACTTGTTTCCCTCGAATTTAATCTCCAAGACCGGCTCAGCTTCTCCCAGATGAAACAAAATCGGCATACAACTTTGATTATAAATATATAAATGCGGTCAGGTTTTAATGAAGTACGTACGTGTGTGTATAGTCGGTACTCCGATACCCATGATCCTCGTTGCCAAATCGGGGGGAAACAGAGAGATCGGCCGGCGATTAGCTGCCGGGATTTATTTAGCTGTACCTACTTCCGGCCGATCTCTGCATGCGGGTAGCTATATACGCATACGTATGTATGTATATAGGGGCACTAAGGCAGCAGATATACGTTATATTATGCAGTGTGGAAACACAAGGGGGGGTGGGGTAGAAAAGTGGGCTTCTCTCTCTCTGCGGAGTATAGTAGGTATATTTCCACGGTGAATGGAGCCGGAACGCCATTGCATATACACATAGGGGTCTGCTGCTGCTGATGTTGGCCATTCAAGCTTCACTCGCCTCCTCTCCTTCCTCCTCGGCTCACCAATAACCCTAGTCGCGTCTACGTCATTTCCTTCTCTTTATCTCTTTTCTTTCTCTCCCCCTCTCTGGTTATATCTCGACTTTAAAACCTGTTTTCACGAGCCTGTATACCTATATGCATACCCACTAAATATATATATATAAATATGCGTGTATATACATTAGACAACAGAGTCTGCGCCGCGACCACTGTATGCTGGAACGCAACGGATTTTCGCATGTACGGCTTTCTCTTTCTTACAGGTCTAACATCGTATTGTGGTCGGGAGCTCGGTTTCTGTCCGCTGTTTGGCCTTATCGAGCATTTTTCTGGCTGTTGTGCTTTTCTTTTTTTCCAAACGCCAAGTTTTTAGCACCTTCTAGTCATTTTTTTTGTCTTGTCCTTTTTTCACATCAGATATACATCAACCAAGAGCTCGTATGTTTCGTACGTGTACGGCTGATCCACATTTTTCTCACGTGTACACGTCCACGTGTGCCTCCCTCGCTTCGTGCGAACAGTAAATAATAATAATCATCAAAACTGGACGGGAAGGTAAAAGCGCGTTTGACCCTACGTACAACGAAATTGGTGTGAAACAAAGCTTATTTTCCTTCCCAAGGAGCTTCAGAGCTGGTTTAATTTTTTCTTTTTTCCTGATAATCAAGGAGTGCGCGGAACTGTCGCGAGTAAGATACTGCGGCGAATTAAAGAGTATACCTATATACCAAGAGCCACCTGCGAGGATCGCGGTGGGCGCTCACATATATGCATGTATATGTATGGGGATGGGGAGGGGAGAAGGAGAAGAGGACGTCAAGTCACCTGCCGAGATGACGACGACCGGCCGAGGAATGCCGTTTATAATATTACGTTGGCTGGTGTGTGCGAGAGAGAGGAGGAGCCGAAGGGCTAAGCGCTCGAGCTGTATATCGTTGAGAGATGGCATTTGAGATTTCCCTGATCTCTCTCCTTTTCGTCTTTTTTTTTTTTTTTTTTTCCTGTTTAAAACAAATTTTTTTCCTTTGGGAGGCGCACGAACCTCTGATATACGCCTCGATTCGGTTCCTCGATTGTATTTCTTCCTTTTTCGATATCTTGTACCAAGAATAAAGTATTTGGGGCACTTGGCGGCGTATTCCCACAACAGTTTGTACGATTTCACTTTGAAAATCCCCACAGGGAGGCAAATCAATCACTAAAAATTGCAGCACTTATGTGTTCCCCCGTACGGTGCTGGGTGGAAATAAAGTGTTCGTGTACATTTAAAATAATTTGTATTTGCAGGTGTACAAGGGCTTGGATATCGTGACGGCGAAGGTGACGAAGGAGGAGCAGGCCCAAGCGGTGCACCACATGATCGACATAAACGACCCCCTCAAAGAGTACACGGTGGTCGACTTTAGGAACAAAGCCCTCTCGATCGTATCCTTTTTACTTTCATTGACGTCCATCTGTGACGATTAATGGGGCCAGTTGTTATTCATCATTATATCATTATTTTTTATTTTTACTGTAAGACGGTATATTATATACATATAACGTGTGGGCGCATTTATTTATAAAGAATCACAAAGGACGTATTTCGAAAATGCTTATTACGGGGTCAATGGGAGGTAAATGGCCTGTTATTATCCTTGACACATACAGATGGACAGTATGATAAAAAGTAAAAAGACGCCGATCATTGTGGGTGGCACCAACTACTACATCGAGTCGTTGATCTGGCAGACGCTCGTCGACAATCCAAAACGAGCAGGCGGTGACGACGAGGACAGCGGACTCGACGAATCGCTGATCAAAGTTCGACGAATCGACGGCTCGAGTAACGAGGAGCTGCACAAAAAATTGATGCAAGTCGATCCGGACATGGCGCTGCGCGTCCACCCCAACAACAGGCGAAAAGTCATCAGGTGAGCAGCCCAACTATACACACCATATCTCCTCCTCCTCCTCCGCGTAATTATGTGTACGTATGTGCACCGATCTGGACTAATTGGGTCGCGTTTTACTTCGTACTCGATTCATTCCTACACCTCGTGTATACTTTTATCCCAACTAAATCACCACACCTATCCCTACCATCACGGTAGAGCTTTGATTTTCAGGTCACTTGTAAAACTCCTTGTAAGGAAAAAAAAAAAGTTCAGTCCTCGTTATAATTCCGTCGAGCTTTATCGCGGGCGTCCATTGTCTGGAAAGTTTCCGATTCCCCCAATCAAGGGCATATCCAGCACCCCCGGGGGTCCCTCCCACGACTTTCATCGATCCTTTTTTTTCTCATCCAAAGGTTCTTTGCCTTTGTAACTCCTTTCTTCCCTCCCGCAACAACCGAAAATTACAGCCCGAGGCCTCTTTTTTTTCCACTTCGGCTTCTGGCTGGTTAAAAGAATCATATTCGCCGGTGCCTCAACTAGAAGTTCCTAAAACGACTCGATAATCATGTACCTACCCAAGGTACTATTCATCAATCTCTCGAACATTTCGCGCGCAAAAATGTATCCTGCACGTCGATCATCGGTGCCCCAATCAAGAAACAAATATCCCGGCAATTAGAGAGCCGGAATCCTCTGTCGTGGTGAGTGGACCCCCAGAGCAGGGGACGGAGCAAAAAAAAAAAAAAAAAAAGCAACCTGGTCGGTTTCGGCGTCCCTCCCTCCCCTCTCGTGTAAACCCCTTTGCAGTGGACACCATCGGGGCGTTGGTCGAGGCGCCGTTAGCACGGCACGCCGCATAAATCCTCGAGAGTCACTCTCGAGACAAAAATGGCCCGAAAGCAGCCGCGAGGGCGGGAAAAAAGGAGGGAGGGGGAGATAAGAGACTTATGCCTTATCTCTCGTCTTCTTCTCGGAACAACGTCAGCCGAGACTCCGCTTGCAATACGTTGACGGCTCGTCTCCTCTCGAGGCATCCGTGTATAGGTAGGCTCGAATTTTTACCTGCCGACGCTGGAAAACGTGCCAACTCTGGGCCTCGGGTGTTTGCTCGAACAACGAGTTTAAAACGAGTGCACCTGCAGACATAGTTTGACACGCGATACTTTCATAGAATTAAAAATAAATAATGTATAGTTTTATATCATATCCCTCTATTGACCATTGGCACTAATTTGGAGTCAATCGACGTTGTTTGAAAGTAACGTGTGGGTGCTCGGTTTTGAAGGATAAAAGGGCAACAGTTGCGATGGCCCAAAAGAAAATTTCCCTCCCCAAAATCCCGGGAAAGCTCCCCCCTGTGTCCGTCCGAATCTCGGAAAGGCAGGAAAACAGAAAAGGAAGGAATCCATTTGCATCCCAAGGAACAGATGTTTGGCGCGGCAGCACGGCCAAGAAAAACACGCAACGTCCCGTCCGAGGCGGACAAACGGCAGAAAGTTCGCATTTGAGATATTTATATATATATACACATTCGGACGACAATCGTAGTTAAGAAGGGAAAAAGGGGGGAGGAAACGAGCTCTACAGCGTCAGTGTTGCACTTTTACGCCGCATGTACAGGGTGATTTACGAGTCGATACTTTGGCGATCGTTGGAGTCATCCAACGCCCGTGTCCCGTCCGCAATTTTGCCACTTACCTGCTCATCTCCTCGTTTGCGTCCTATCGCTCGCGTCATCATCTCCCCGGTAACTCTCGTGTCAACATATTATTTTTTCCTTTCATTCAGCTTCATATTCTTCCCCTCCCCAAAAAAACACAGCAAGTTCACCAAAGCTTCCCAACTTTTTCGATGATCTCTCGTCCGGCAGCTGATGCCATAAACAAGAGAGTAACGCAGGGCGCATTAAGCAGCTCTGTGGTGCAAGTTCGGACGCGCATAATTACACTGCCGTGTCCCATTGGAAATGGGGGACGGCGAAACGCGCGTAATTGCCCCATAGAGTCGAGAGTCCCCGAAAAAACTCGGTCCGAAGAATCGATTACTCACGTCGGAAAAGCGACCCTCGGCGGAAGGAGAGTCCTCGCACGAAATCTGCGCATTGTGTGGTCCCCCTTTTGTTCCTCCTCCTCCTCCCCCTCTTTGACTCGAACTCGAAAATTACGCGTCTGTGTGTGTGTGTGTCCCTGGGCCCTGTCATTACGCGACGTGTGCGCAACGTCAGGAGCACGCGACTCAGCTGCTCTCCGCGACGACCAACAGGTGCGCCCTGCTACACAGCATCGGCCCGCATATACCCCCGAAAGGTGGAAAAGTACGCGGGAAAAGGTAAATGCGATGGCAGCTGCTCACCCGCTCTCGATTTGTTTTTGCCAAAGTTTTGCTCGCTACAACAACAACCACCTTGGGCCCCGAGGTTAGGTAGTATACGTGTATACGTAACGCATTGCAGTTGGGGGAAGGAGGAGGAGTCGGTGTCAGCGGAGGGGCCAGGTGTGCGATGATCCTCTGTGTATGGCACAATGGTTATACTCAAAAAGGTCGACGCTGATGCGGGTGTGGGTGCTCTGAATCGGACCAAACGCACACCTTGCTCTCTCTCTCTCTCTCTCTTTTCCTCCTCTCCCCGCGGCAGTGGAGTTTTTTTTTCTCTCGTTTTTCGACGTAAGAAATAGTTTTGTTGACTTTGGCGCGTGAGTATAGAAAAAAACCTTTCCCGTTCTAAAATTTATATGAAAAAAAAAAAAAAAAAAAAAACTCTGGTATACCATTGATCACACAGTAAACGCCGGATCAGCGTTAATTTATAGTCCGCGTTACTCACGCTCTCGAAACCGCCGATAATTCACCACCGCGCGAACGTTTTTTTGTTTCGCGTGTTTACACGTATCCATATTTTTTTGTTTCGCCCAAGACCATTGTGCGAGAAGATCTGGATGATCAAAGCAAATCGGCAGACGCACACACGAGCGCTTATAATGTACGGGAAAAAAAGTAGTGTCGCACCGTGGAACGATAAATTTCACGTAACAAATGCCGGCTCCGAAAATACAAAGTACCCATCGCGCGAGACATTAGGCCGGAAAGTGGAATATTTATAAAAAGAGAGCGCCGGTCTAGAAAAGGGGGGTGGGGTGAAGTTGTCGTCATCGTTTCTATTCTGGACGATTGCGTTGGTCCAGCGCGAATTTTTCCAGCATGTAGGTTATATGTATCAGTGGAGCACGCGAGCTTCCGTGAATGGGCATTTTGGCCATCCAGCTGGGAAAGATGATCACACAGATTTCTTTCTTCCCCCTCTGTGTAGGCACCGGCCCAGGGGTATAATTAGCTCGTCACCCGATCACAATGTACCACCATCAGCTCGCACAAGTCATTCGGATGTGTCGATGACGACAACTCATCCGTCCATTTGTGCAAGCGCGCTCGGTTTCAAGAGTATGGGTGTACCTCAGCCTCGAGTGGCCTTCTCGTAGTTGCGTGTTACCAGCAATTTGGTTATTCTACTGCGATCGTTTGACTGAGGTACGAATCATTATTGTGCAATAGACAATCATTTGATCCATTTGGCTTTTTCCCTTTTCTGTTGGTCGCTGTTGTTTCCTAGAGGTACCTAAATTCAAGTACAATTACCAATAGCAATTTAGCCTTGCAACGATACAGTTGGACGTGTCATTTTTTTTTAAATTTTATTCTTAAAACAAACACACGAAAGACGAAATTCCTCGTCCCCAAAAATCCAAGGCTAGTAGCAATTTGTTTCGGCATGAAATAAAACTCGTGACTGTGAAAAGAAAAGAGAGGAAAAAAAAATTCTCGTACCAATAACAGCGACGAAAATTATGAGCGTGCTATAGGAAGCCACGGCCGCATTTTCTGTGCACCAGAGCCGCTCATATTGCATCTCAAATCTTCGGGGGATTCTCCTCCGAGAAAAAAAAAAGGAAAAAAAAAACAACGCCCATGCAGGCCACTCCGGTACCCATGTATACGAAACGAACAAGATGCCTGCACCGCCGTCACGCGGGTATAGTTTCAAAAATGGCCTCTCGCCTCCTCTATCAGGTTCATCTTCCCTCGCCCTCTCTCTCTCTCTCTTGCCCAGAGATTCCCCCAGACGCAAGAAAGCATCAAGTTTTTCAGGCTCGAAAAGGACAGAGCGGAAAAGAGGAGAGAAAGGACCACGCCCAGAGAGAGAGAGGCTCCTTTCACGCTGGCTGCTCCCGTGCCGTGTGTTCTCTCTCCCAGTCTTGTCCTGCACGGAATCCTCCTCGGGGGCACTTAAATTCACCGAGACTTATCTTCTTGGCATTTTTCCCTTTTCCATGTACATATACATATATACGAGCACACCCTTATAATACACACGCCACGGGAGAGGAGAGACAAGAACACGGCCCGTCGTATATATATATATGCTCTTCGGATCCCCGAGGAGCGGTAATCGCCAAATTTCGCCGGTCCCGACGTTTCCATCCCGGCTGTCCCTCTTTCTTTTCTCTTACTCCTTGTTTTTCGCATCGAGTGGTTTTTTTTTTTTTTTTTTTTTCATCCACATCGGTTTTCTCCGCAAGGTGCATTTCTTCCTGTACGTGGCTGAAAGTCGGAATATGAGCAAAGAGACGCGAAAACCATGCAAATTTCGACTCCTCGGAGCCGGGCCAAAGGGGCCTGTGTATATGTACGCTTGATTGCACCTTTGGATCTCCCGCTGTGAGGTTGTTTTTTTTTTTTCCCCAACATTCCTCGAAACGATGATTACGCGCTTTTCGGTTCGTCGGAGGGGAATCGTTGTGCCCTCGAGTTTCAAGAAAATGCGTGTATTGCCCTCATCGACTCGAAACAATATATATTGCATTTACACTTAATGCTTTAAATTGTTGACATTTGTAAACTGCGTGATTTTCTCCGCAAAAAGTGCATGGAGGAAGTGGAGCCCGAGTCTCTGTCGATGTCACAAGCACGCGAGCATTATTGCTGCTTGTTTTCTTTGCTTTGACTGGACACGATGCGTCGGATGACCGTTTTACTCCCTGTAGCCTATTATCTTGCCCCAAAGTCTGTTCTGAAGTACAATAGCCGAAAAACAGACCGATCGATAAAATCAAAAAATCTCTTCAAAGTCGGGATTTCGTCCAACTGAAGACTTTCCTCCCATTTTTCGCGTATAGTTAACGGCAGTTTACGTTCCATCATGCAAACGATAGCATGCATCATCAGGGTTTACTCCTAAAGAATCAAGTATGGTTAAGTGCTGTTTGAGTTCAGTTAAGTCAAACCTTCCCACGCTTTGGCATGATTATTGGAACTGAAAATTTCGACTTTGCGCAAAGCTTCCTCCGATAAAGCATTGCGCAAGTAAATAAACTTGGTAACTTCATCGATATCGTTACGAATGTGCACGACATTCATAAACCAATCCTTGAAAGATAACCACTCGTGATGATATCATATGTCGCGCTCTCGGAGATTGACAGGGACGTATCACCGACACTCCAAGTGTGGGAGAAAAAAACGAAGAATCGATTATCGCGGTAGAAATTGAGCGAGGGTGGGTAGGTGGGGACCAGATAGCGATACGCATTGGTGGAAGGAATTCGAGGGCCTCGAAAACTTTTCCTTTCAATTTCCATCCCCTCCGGCCTTTTTCTCTCTCCGTATTGACGGCAAGGGAGGATGTCGCTGACGGGTTCCTAATGAGGGTTCAGGCGATGCTTTTCTTCCATATAATTAAAATCTTTGCGATTGAAGTGGAACAAAAAGTGTTTTTTTTTTTTTTTTTTTTTTTGCTAAAAGAAGGCGTTCTCGACAAATCGACTCCCGTTTACAGGAGAAAAACGAAAATTCGGATCGATAAGCGGATCGCCACGCGCATTCCCATTGACGGATCGCTCGACCACTTCATCTGGTCGGACGGACACGAGGAGAAAAAACGCAGGGGATAGAAAAATCACCCGAGATGGAGAGCACAGATACACAAACGACTTTCTTCTCTGCCGAGACGACAGGCCTTTGCAATCACCGCTTGGATATTTGCCAAAAAAAAAAAAAAAAACACGGGCACCCTCCCCCTGCCTTCCTACGTATACACATATATATGGACTGGCGAGATTATTTTCATAGCGTATTTGTCGGGTACACGCTGGATTAAATAGCTTTTTTGACTTGGGGGTGGGGAGGCTGTATATATATTACACGCTCGAGCGAGATGGGGAGGATAATGGCCATTGTATTGACTCGTCTCTCGTGGGAAGGGAGGGGGGATGCCGAGCCTTTCCGCGCGAATACGGCCAATGTTGTCGGGGGGCGCATAAAAAGCTCGTTTATTCGCGAAATGCCGCCGAGAAATCATTTTTACTGCGCTTCTTTCGCCGCCCAAAGCGCACAGTTGGCCGGACCCTTTATTCCTGCCCCGGGTTTTGCGGAAATATTTCGATGCTCCGCAGTTGCGAGTTTACCGACGTGAATACAGGACCTGATTGATTTGGTTTGAAATTACTTATGCTCGATGCATTGAACAAAAAAAAAAAATGGCACGATAATGGGGGGGCAGTTTTAATGCGCTTCCAGATTTTAATAGCTTCATCGATGCAAATTGCACGTCGCGTGTGTAATGCATATGTAAATGCGCCCACATGTAGTATCGGCTCGTGCGGATTTTCATCGAAATATACTTAAGGTATTCATGAGCGCGTAGCACGTGCTCGTCCTTCGGTAGCCAATAACGCGTTTATCTCGGCGGCAAATCGTACCAAGTGCGGCGATAAATTTTTCACGATAACCGTGTCCCCCGCGTGAATTGCGTATTCCGGGGATTCCGACTGGCCTTTGGAAAGATTTTTCGCAACAGGGCCATGCGGGTACACCCCCCTATCCCAAAAATCTTACAATTACACTTGACATGATTCATATCTGGCTTCGAGTGCGGGACGCTTGCGTTTTTCTCGCGCCCGCGTTTACTCTGTCGAGAGTTAGCATAACCAGTTTTTGACGCGTAGCGAGTGTTTGTGGAACAAATAAAAAAAAAAAAAAAGAGTGCGAGACAGCGCGCGCGCGTGTTCGCAGGTGAGAAAATTCACGACGCCGCGCAGCTTTTTGTCGATCGGTCATTCTCGACCCATAAGCTATACCCGGACGATTGATTGTTCGTTGCCTCTTTTGGCGTTAATTTATTTGTGTAAATCCTTTTTTCTCCCATTACGTGCAACAGGTGTTTCTCAACCCGATAACGATTTCCAGCAGAGATCGAGACGGGGATACCAAAAGGGAGATTGATCGATGGAAACGAATTTCGTTTTTTATGCCGTTTGATCTAGTTGGACATCAGCTTTAACTTGTAGATAAGTGTGAAATTGGCGGTAAATTGCATTGAATATATATTTCTGTTGTGAAAATATCGCACTGACAACTCAAGTACATCATGGTCATTTCCATGATACCTGCTGTTAAGTAATAAATTGAGAAAAAAATCAAATGACTCGCGTACAATCATCAGTTGGGTTTTTTTTTTTTTTTTCAAGCAAACCGTACCGAATACGCGTTAATTACCAGCTCGTGACTTACTGCTGTGACGCATTTTAATGCAGCCTGCATATATGTACTGTAAATGGCAATCCCAAAATTGACTCAGAGATTTTTTGCTTATTCATTCGGAGATATGAACCGCATATGGACGCACACGACTGAATTAATTAAATAAAAAAGAAAAATGATTGATCGGGTATACCTATACTTTATTCTTATCTCTGTGGTAAAAGGCACCAATCGGTTGCGTCCGAGCGATTATTATTTTGGATTATCGACAACACATATTATATCCTTCGCTGTCTTCAAATCGGTCGATTGAATTAGGAAGAAGAAAAAAAAAAAAAATCCATCGAGGAGCACTCGAGCACAATCCACGTATATTCAAAAAAGCCACGCTCGATCAATTACGCGCGCGTGTTTAGCAAGTATACCATATACCTCTCGTGGGGGAAGCGCATGAGCTATAAAAAGAATAAGGAAAAGGGGAGACCTCGAGTGCTCTGGAGCATAGAGAGTCGAGCTTAATTGAGTTGCAAGCGGCTTTCGTTGGCGCTGCTCTTTCCTCCCGCTCGCCCGTCATTATCGCCGCTGCATGTACACATTGTATATATACATATATATATATATATATATATATATATATATGTGCACCTACATACACGTACATACGAAAGAGTGCCGCAGCCTCGAGGCGCAAATCTCTCGGTGCGCCCTGTAATTCCTTTCCCCTCTCACATGTATATCTTTTCCACCCTTCTTTTGGCTCCTCTCTTATTCTATTCATCGTTTCTGATGTACAATGTATACTCTCTTTTTCCCGCGAGGGCTGTATCTATTGTGCAGGCGCAGTTTTCGCGAAATACCCCCCCCCCCCCAAAAAAAAAAGGAGAGGGTGGGGTCGCTAGCTTAATGACCGATTCACTTTGACGAATGCGATTCACTATCCGGTCTAGACGGCGTTAAGGCGCGTATGTATACATGTGTACTCCTATCGATGCTGTCCCCACTGGTAATATAAAATCTGAAGTTTCGTTTGTTGCCGAGGACAGTATACGTGCGTTCTTTGCTTCGTGGAATTTGAATGGCGCCTTTTTTTTCTTTTTCTTCAGTAACTTTTGTGTAATTTGTCCAACACCACGAGTCGTGTGCATCTGCAATAATCAACGCCTACGATATCATTGAAACAAGCAGTCAAGTCACTTTGAAAGTAACAAATGATGTTGATATCCTCCTTGAAATTTATAATTTTTTTTTTTCAAGCTTAACGTGGGTTGAAATCAATTTTTCGTTAAGGTCTCAACTATTTCAGAATATTCAGAAATTGTCCAATTCAAACTTGTAAACAAAAAGTGTAACACAATTGGATTCTTCTTGGAGGTCAACTTAGTAATAATTTTTCTTGAAATTATCCATGTGGGGGATACAAAGTATTTCACCCATGATGATTTTGTGTCGTCTAAGCGTCGTTTCCAACAGCACTCATTCACCGCGATTCAATGTTTTGATTTCCATAAATCCATACTTCACTTTCTATATATTACACGGACGATAATTTATTCCGAGATTTATTTGTAACCACGCACCTAATGACCCGAGGGTGAACTCGTCACTATTTTGAGTAATGGGAGCGAATACGACATCTCCGGACGAGATACATCGATTCAAAATTACAAATTATAACGTAAAAAAGAAAATGATAATACGGTCCACGATAAAATAATCCTCCACAGAGTCCAATAGGCAGCCGTAGCAGCAGCTTTTCAAATCGTAGATTACGCAAAGACGACTATAGCTTATCGGCACCAGAATGTCACACGGCCCCAACCCTAATAATCATCCGACACTTTCGGGCCATCGTTCGATGCAACGTTCGTTCGCCTTCCGACACAAGCTTCTCTCGTGTGTCGTTGTCGCTTCTTTTTTTTATTTTTTCTTTTTTTCTTCTCTTCCTATGGGCACACACGAAAAACGTACAGCCAAGCATTTTCCAACAGATGTACGAGTTTCTACTGTTAGTTCATAAAAAAGCAAACAAATTTTACTTTACCATGATTCATGGTGTTTTTTTAATTCAAATTAGTGGTGTAAAACTTTTTATTGAACAATTTTGAACTTTTTTGTATTTTTTGTCATTTAACTTTCACTTTCAAAATACTCGACTGCTTTGGGTCACGTGACTCGATGTTAGCCAATCAAAATATTACTCAACGCAAACACGGAGACACTAGGTTTAATGTCATTTTATCATTTGGTGAAATTTTAAACAAATATTCCAACGGAAAGTTGAACAGTTATTTATTTTAAAAATTAATGATCTTTGGTGATTTTTCATCTTCTGAATCGAATTTGTAAGATATTCGTTTGGACCTCGATCCAGCAAATTTGTTAAATATACTCAAAGTAAGAAATAACATTTTTACCACATGCTGGGTTCCTGCTTTAATAAGCCTGTTAAATTTTTTTTTTGTTTTTTTAATTTTTACAATTGTAAGAAAATTCCCAAAGTATACTTACATACAGTGTTATCTGAAGTCACGTTCACAATAACAATACAAAGTTGCTTTTTAATCAGTCCGCTGTGACAGAATTTCCTGCAAAGGTCACGATAGTCCTGTCCTGCCTCTTATCTCGTGGAAAGTACATATATATATATATTACTCACCACACAAATCTGCCTCGACCCTGAGAAAACAAATTTCAGTGCACTTGTATTATCACCTCTCGAGTGCTAGTGCTTTTCGCGTCCGTTCACAATTACGTAAAAACTTATCGGGCCTATTCACACGCTCCTGGAATCCAATTCGCGCGATACGATCCAACCACCCATATACATGTATATATATGTACGTGTACGTACGAATCGCCGGAAAAGAGAAAACAATGCACTTGTCGATAAGCGCGTTTTAACAACAACTTCGTGTGGCACACTTTTGAGCGACACGAAAAAGAAAAAAAGAAAAAAAACATGACTTTTTTTTCCTTCCACGTGCATCAATTACCCCCCGGAGCTTACGTAAGTGTCGGCCGCCACTGAACGGAACGAACCAGTTGGCTAATAAAAATACAAAAAGAAAAGAAAAGAAAAAAAAAAGTTAAAAAAGCAGAAAAAAAAAATTGACGGATGCAGCGCTTACATATATTTATGTACACGACGCACGTCGACGCGTGGCATTAATCGCTGAATGGCTTCTTTCCTCTCTCTATACATACACATAATGTTACAACAGCAATCATTGAAGCGCAGTGTTTACAAATAAAACTTCTCTGTCTCTCTCTCTCTCTCTCTCTCTCTTGTTCTTTTTTGCAAGTCTCATTTGTGCTGGTCGTTGACTGCGCGCACCATACGTGTATAATACATCGCTGTGAACCGAAGTGCATATTAAATTTGTGAAAGACAAGTTTTTTCTACATTGGTTTTTCTCGTTCAGAAGTCTCCAATTCAGTAGAACTGGTGGAATCAACACAACCGCAACATATTTGCATATTAAAAAGAGAAATTTAAACTACGCGCTTTAAACGTTTACTTGAACACATTCCCCACAGACACTCGTTCGCGCTCATTCAAAGAAATAATATTATGTCGATCAAATTAATATACTTGCACCTGTGTGGCCGAGACGATCTGTCGGAATAATATTCTGTACCACGAATACGTCTCGGGTATTTCTATCTGGAGGTCCTGCAAAAATTTTTACTCGCGTGGAGGCAGGTTCTTATCTAATCCACCCCAAATTTTTCTTTTTTTTTTTCTTCGCTCAAATCATACTCACCTTATTGTTTTTCACTTTCCCTTTGTACTTTTGTCGATGGTGGCATGGTCAACAGTCAGGCGTTGGCTTTCGGCTATTTCCCGCGCCATGCACATAAAAATACACGCGCGAGTTTTGAAATTGTAGATGTTGATAGTAAAATAATCGACAAAGGGGGGTAAGACGGGAGCATCCACGCACGACCAAGAGGTTAAAGATCCGGTGATCGCCCGAGTCGTTTTCAAGGGTCACGTGTGTGTATTTTTATCGGAGTAGAGCATCGCGTATAAATATATAGAGACTCTGTGGGATCATCAGCCACGCGTGTGGAGGGGAGGGAGAAATTTGGCTCACGCGTATGGTATACGAGGCTCCGTGTACACCTACTTTTTGGCCTTTGCGCGCTCTTGGCTATTCCGGCGCGTTTGATAACCCGGAGTGCGTGCCTGTAAGCATCAGCGAGGTCAGTGACAGGAAGACTTCTCCGTCATCCGGGGCTTTCGTTTCTTAATATCTTCCTCTTTTTTTTTTTTTTTTTTTTTTTCCCTCCCCTTCGTTTTATCGGTTTGACAAACAATTTGGACGATCTTCAATGAACGGCTCCGTGGTGACAGCTGCCGCTACCGGGCGTACGATTGTACATATATAATATTGCCAAGCTACGAAGATCTTTTGGTTTGTATCGAAAAAAAATGACACGCGAGCTTGCGTAAACGAGACACGTTTTTTCTACTTTCCCTTCTTTTTTTCCTAACGCGCAAAAAATAGATATAGAGACACGTTCGGGACTTATGGTTTCCTGTCGGTGTTTCTTGCTCTTTTTTTCTCTCTCTCTCTCTGTAATTTACTTGATTTTTTCCTCCGTCTCTCGTCGGCGAGAAACATTTTTTGGCACGCCAGCGCCTGTCGTGTAAACTGGCTTCCGTCCGACAAGTGGCCAACTTTGTGCAAATAACCAAACTTTTGTGTCAATAAAACTACTTGTCCTCGAGGCAACTTGATTTTGGCAGAGCTATTGCGACTTTTTTCGAATTGATACAAAATCATTATTAATAATCGGTTGAAGTTTACGTAATGGGTGCCCAGTGGCATAGCACGAGGTGCTGTAAAGGGAAGACACCAATGTATACATCACATTTGCGGCGAAGCTCCACGTACAAATACTTTTTGTCTCACGCTTACAACTTGGTAATTTATACACGCGCATGATATGATCGTCACGCACCAGCATCGGGGATCATAATTAAATGTACTTGTGCTAACTTTAAATTCGGGTCAGATATTCTAAAATCCTAGAAACCGCTCTCGGTGCTGGCCCCTAGTCTAAACAACGAAATATTTATATCCTAGTAAAAATACTACTCGAAGAAATTTAGCGCGTCCCCCCCCCCACACATATACACCCCGAGTCGCGAGTGAAAGAAACAGAAAGAGAGACAACTCTCGGCCCGTCCAAAAATGCTCGCGTGTACGCGCTTTCTCCGTTTTCCAGTTGTTCCTCCGACATCCTACACCTATAGGTACTATTGTACGCTTACCGCATTCCAGAGTCGCCGAAATCCTCATTGCGAGCTAATGGCCCGCGTAGAGAGAGAGAGAGAGAGAGCCAGTCCGGCGGAAAAACGGAATAATCACCACCCCCCCCCATCTCCCGTCCACGAGAACCAGTACGCAAATTCACTCTTATAATCCGCTCCCACTGCTGTACATTATGTACTCTTTGGTGAAATTTAAAAGTGGTATATGTACAGTGCGTACAAGTATACGCATCATAAGCGCGGCTTTGATTAATACGCTATCGCATGTGTATAAATATACCTACTCCCAAGCCCCAACGAGTTGTTACCAAAGGTGTATATCTCCCTCTTACGAATATATATATATAATTTTCGTTCCCCTCCTGGATTCCTTAGCTGGTATACGAAAGACCAATGCAGAGCATCGAGATACAATCGTATGTACGCGCGTTGTAGTTCATCGGACGAACAAACAAACTCCCAGACAGTGGTGTAGCGGGGGGTGAGGGGGCCAAAAAAATAGAGCCTCTTCTGGAGGGGCAGTGCGAACTTAAGTCGAGCGCACGTGTGCGGAGGGATATACTATACAATATAAGACAGCAGAGCCATATAAAGGCCACGGTGCTGGTGGTATAATATGCCATATATATAATAAATTCGAAAAACAAAGAACCAACTGAGCATAAATATAGCTATGTATATTAAATCGAATAAGGTGTGGTATTACGCATTAAATGTTAGTATTTTATACATTTGATGCATAAAATACCGACCGATTTTTTTCAAAACTAATTTTTTCTTGGCATAAAAATAATAATCATAATTACTTTTNAGAGACAAAGTAAAACTTTGCATCGCTCCACGCGTGACCCGTGCACCTATATATGCTTAAACGCGTGTGCTCGCCAGGACTATATATATTATATGGGCTCCCGCGCGTTAGGGAAGTGTACCGCGCACATGGTGCAGCACACCGTTACGCAACCTCGGCCAGGGCGTGTTCCCGGCCCCGGATAAATTCCATAACGATCCAGCCTTGCGATAAATAATTATCGCACGCAGCTATATATGTGTTACGTGCATTATTCGAGCGTTTAGCTTTTGAATTTTGAAAGTATATCTTCGAGGGGATTTTTTAGCGCTTATATACGCTGGGTGTTGAGAAAGAAGTTAAATTAACAGGTGGTGGGCTAAATCATTGATGTTACAGTTTTTTTGCTTGTTTTTTTTCTCCTAAAAATATAAATTTGGAGAGAGTAATAGGGCTTTCAAGTACCTATACCTACCCGTTTTATCACGTTTTCCCGGTAATCCCTTCGAGCCCGAAATTTCGATGATACGATTGGATTCTTTTTATTTTCCGTCCACGCGATTAATCCATCGATGTTAATCTTTGTACCAATTTATACTCCGATCCGACGTTTATTTCAAAAACTGGCTCATCTCGCCCCACGCGTTACATCTGCATAAAATTCCACGGCAATTTAAAATCTTCGATATCGGACAATAGGCACATCGCTCCTCGATGGCCGTTGCATCCGAGCTCGTACATGATGTATATGTATAAGTATATACTTGTACCAAGAATCTCGATAATTTTCAAAGCAATCGAACGCACTGTGTTGCACAATAGATGGCTATCTCGAAAATTTCTGCTGGAAAGTCTAGCTCCCCCCGTTGTGTTGTACCGAGTAAAAAATTCCTGGAAGGAAAATGGTCGTCGTTTACTTATCAACATCTCATTAAAAAAAAAAAAAAAAATCAATGTCCAAGTTGCGGTGAAATTAAAATTGATCGCCGCTCGCAACGAGGGACGTTAAATGATTCGTAATTATGACCCGAGGAACGCCGCCCCTCGCGGTTTCCCGGTAAGAGCCATACAAATGACTCTCGGGGAATCGTCACGTGTAAGCGTCCGAGTAGGTTTTCCCGCGAATTTTCCTACTCCTCGTGCCAACTGGCGCTAACCGCGTTTCTCCGTCTCTCTCTCTCTCTTTTTTTTTTTTTTTTTTTTATCGGAAAGACTGAATTTTTCATAAGGCGCCTAGCTGCCCGCATTTTTTCCTCTGGCCTGTACGCCGGCTACGATTGATTGAGCAACCGTGATATATACCTTTCTTGCCGCGGTAGCTTGTCTAATTGAATATTATCTATACAAGTTGAGGGGGCCTGGGTAACATCGATCATTCTTGTTACAAAAAAAAAAAAAAGAAAAGAAAAAAAGCGAGGTAACTTGTTTTTACTTGGTTGTACAACAATCGTTCAACCGAGGACTAAGTAAAATTTTCACTTGACGAGTAATCAAAATTTCTGATTACAATTGCCGATGGTATAATAATGAAATTTTACGCGACTGTGTAACGTTTCGAGGACAACTCGCAATACAGGTGGTATGCTGTCTTTCCCTGATCATCGTTATCGACGAAATAATTGGTACTGCAAATATTTCCTCGAGAGTAATCTCGTCGGCAACAAATTTTCTTGCAACACGTCATTACAACGTATGCGCCGGAGATTTTTTTCGTTGCTCAAAAACCGTATACACACGGCAGACGCGAACGATTTAATGGCAGTGAGGCTACGATGAGGAAAAAAAAAAAAAAAAGCATTATTACGTCGTGTACGTATGGACAAGTGCGTCCTATCACCTATGCGTGTCCAAACAATATCTCACGTTGCGAGGAATTATGTCACGTTGCAGCAAGTCCCTTGTATTTCGTCGTAAATTTTTTCTTCTTTTATCTGCCTCTCGGCGCGGGATTGCGCTTTTTTCGATACGGTTTTTCCACAACTCATACCCATACTTGCCTACACCTACCGTTGTTGTTGTTTCTCTTCTTTCTATTGTTTAATTTAATGTCGAGGCAAAATAGTACTGCAGCGCAATTTTTTATGGGACTGGCACGAATTCGCGGCAATAAAATTTGAGGAGTCGCACTTAAAAGGCTGAACGTGACTTGGCTCACAATGGACGATATAACACTTTGGCTCTGAAATTCATTTACCCCCAGTCGCGTAAACCTCTCGAGGAAATTTTTTAATTGAAAAGAAATCCCTGTCTTCCATGTATAAACACTTTCTTTCACGCTTCTAAAACGAAGCACCGGCTTTCACAGCTTCAACTCCCAAGAGTGGAAAAAAACAATGCATCTCTGGCTGTTGAGATTACAGGAGATCGGTTTCAACATTATTGCAGGGAAGCTCGGCACAAAAGCAAGGACGACACAGTTGTCAACGTAAGCAAAAACGCGGCTCCTTCGTCTCCCGATCGCTCGGTAAAATTAACCCCCAACGAGACGACAGGGCCCAAACGACCCTATAAAATCGATGATCAAACGTACATATGTATATATCATACATAGCCAAGGTTGCCCCGTAGAGGTGATAATAGCACGTTGTACAGTTGGGTCGGGGGTTCGCGGAAAAGCCTCGCGTCTGAAAAGGAAAGCGTTATAACCCTTGCAGCTTGGCCGGGCTCCAGCGGGCGTTAGTCATTTTCAGGCGGGGCCCAAGGGGGGGAGTAGGCGCATTATTATGCGCGGAGGCGAGAGAGCGCCGCAGACAGAAAAAGACGAGGTGCGCGCGCGTGCACGGACGAGGAAAAGCGCGCGGATATGTGGAAGCGACGACGACGCTGGCGGTGCCGCTGATGGCTGAATAACAGCGTCTCATCTTCTTGGGACTCGACTCTTCTTCTTCCAACCCAGTGATTGTGCAGCGACGGAAATATACCTGCTGGTGCTGATGATGGTCGCGGGGGGACGGCTTGTTGTCTTTTCGGGTATCGGATTATTAAGTGTAGGGTACCCCTTTCACCGGGGTGTGGATTGTCCGATGATTGCGAGCTGTATACACCGGGTGAAACAAAAGGGCCTCGCTTTCTCGGGAAACGCGTCGCACGTACGTGTGGGGGGGGGGTGTCAATTTTTCCTCTTTATCGGCCTACAAGTCTGTGTACCGAGAACTCCATAGGGTCCCTGTAGACCCGTTCGTCACAACATAATACCCCCACGGAGACGAAACGTTATCGCGTCTTTGCTCTCGTCGCTGATTTCGCGAATCGGACTTCCGATGACCGGGTACGATCGTTTGAGCTTGGGTTGCCTCGTGTTTCGAGAATAAGGGACAAGCAGCGTCTCTGTTATTGCTCCGGTACGAGCACAACGTGCACACCAGAGTAATACATATTGTAGGTAATCCGACCCCCGAGTAGCTATATACTCGGGCAACGAGGCGACTAATAATAACCGTGTGTAGTAATTGTACGCAAGGTATACGTATAAGTGTAGGCGCGCAGTTGTATAGGTATAATTACAAAAGATATGCTTGTACTTATACACCAGTGCTCGTCACTTTTCGTTGACCTATACCTAATGGTATATGTAGCGTATGGGGATGCCGTGGACGCACAACTGCGGCACACATGGCTGGCAGCAAGGAAAGATCAGCGAGAGTGCAGTACAAGAGGGAGAGAAAGAGCGTGGAGGATGGAGGTGTCGAGGTTACTCTCTCTCTCTCTCTCTCTCTCTCTCTCTTACTCTCCGTCTCTCCGTAGGAGCCGAGAGAAAGTCGCTTTTCCATTGAAAAGCCGCTTTGGATGGGAGAGGGACACTTACACCTCCTCCTCCTCCTCCGTATTGTGTATAGGTGGGTATGGAGCCTCCTTCGCAAAACTGCAATGTGTACAGAGGATCGAGCGACGATTTACGAGCAGTGGAGGGGAAAATTGCTTTTCGGAGGGTTTTTCTTTTCTTTTTTTTTTTTTTTTTTTTTTTTTTGCCATCCAGATGCTCCTCCGAGCGCGTTGGTGGGCCACGGATATCGATGTGATGCCAGTTACGAGATAACATTATTTATTTTATTTGGTGCACAACATTTCGAGGAGCCAAATTTATGCGAGCTTTGCCTCCTAATTGTATTTCACCCCGTTTGTTGGTCGTTGCTTGTCTTGCGCAAGTGTGCATCTTCCCCCCACCGGTCCCGCTCACCAATTTCATGTGATCGCATCAACATTTTACCAGCTCGTGCAGTCAGCTTTTCCAATGTACGTATATATAGGCGTGTAAGACAAGCACCCGAGGTTGCATATATAAAGTAGCACCACACGTCTCCTCCAACGACGCCGATCAAGAGGCATCATCTCGTCTCGTCATCAGCACCACACATCTCTCTTGTTGTTGCTCGTACGTGCACCAAGTTATGCGCGAGTTTGGCTTACGTAAGTCCAATGATCTCCGCGCAGCTTCCTCCTCGCGTTCATGTTCTCCGTGCGTACGCGCGCACTGTTATAACGTACACATAGCTCTCGTGTACGTATTCCTACCTATACTTGCACTACATAAGTACATATCCCCATTTAAACACGCGTTTATTTCTATTGCCGATGCCTGCCCTGTACGGCCTGTATGTGTACGAACATAATATACGTAACGCTGCTCGGCGTATTTTTTGCGACCGCCCCCTACCTTCCTTCCCACTCGGTACTAGTACACGGGAGGGGAGGGAGGAAATTGGGTCAGCCGTACGTGTGTGTAAAGTGCCATGGCTTTCCAGCGGAGCTGCGTGACGTAAACCCATGCTTTCGCGCACACGATGATTTTAGATCGCGAAATGGTGCGCTTTGCATTGCGTTTTGTAGATAAGAGGGCTCGCGTTGTGTGCCATTGTACATTATGAGCTTGTATCTGTATAGCGCGACTTTTTGTTTTGTCCGCGCAGTTCGCCGAAACGGTTCTCTCTTTTTGCGCTTCGTGTTTGCCTTTGCGTGATGCGCTGGTGGACTCATGAATGAGACCGACCGCGTTTTTCACTTTCCACTCGTGCGGATGTGTCATGTTTTTTTTTTTTTTTTTTTTTTTTTTTTTTTTTTTTTTTTTTTTTTTTTTTTT
>NW_019379680.1:30502-47894 GCF_000648655.2 Copidosoma floridanum
TTTTTTTTTTTTTTTTTTTTTTTTTTTTTTTTTTTTTTTTTTTTTTTTTTTTCAACGACTAGTCTTTGCGCGTCTTGGCTATGCTAAACGTTTTTGTTTGGCGAGCCTTTGCCGTTTGCGTGGTAAGCTGTCAAAGCTTGGCGAATATATTTATTGTTTCGGATGATTGACTGGTGACGAGTCCTTGAATGTACATTGTGTGGAAGTTGAGCGGCGCGATGATCTTGAAGATGTTTGGGAAAAATCGAGTGAAAAGACGAGAGAAGACACGTATATTTACAGAAACAAGCTGAATTGTACTTGTTGATTGACTTGTAATCGGTGAGGGAGATAATTTGTTGCTGTTGTTGCTGCTGACTGATCTTTAGATGCGAATCATCGAAGCTCTGCTTTTACAGGGTGACGCTTTAAAAATAGTTTTTTTTTTTATCATGTTTGTGAGTATCGCTGAACTGCTTGCTCGGTCGGAAAAAAAAGCGGATTAATATTATAAATCACTCCAAGTACCAATAAAGTTCTGAAATTCCAACAAAGATTTTTAATATTTCTGTTTAATTATACTTTTCAAGTGCTTTGGACTTTAATTTTTTAAAAAAAGGTTTACAGTTGGTCGTACGAGCGTTTTAAAGATAACCGGATTAAAGCGCTTACAACATGTGAGAGAATTTTCTAAACGCCGGTGCGTACAGCTACGAAACACATTAATTTACAGTAGTTATACATTTTACCGGTTAAAACTGGTTGATGTAATCTATGTAGTCATAGTGCACTGCTATCCGAAATGAAAATGTATATACTTTTTTCATTTCAAAGTTATTTAAATACATAATTCGTACGCTGATAACATACTTAAGCTTTGACACTAATTTTTTTAAGGTATCTTTGTACTGGGGTGTCTCTGACACGTGTGTTTGATGACGACTCGGTTTCGTCATTTAGAATCCAAAATTTTGTTGACTTTGTTATTTAACAGTAGCACCTTCCACGTCGAATGTCACGCGAAATGGTGAGGCAATTATATACGCATTAATTTATAGATATTTGCCATTAAAAAGTAATTAATTGCCTACACGCCGTTTCTCATCGGCAAATTTTAGTTGTTTTTTTCCTCGATATTGTTTTTAACGCGTCGTGCACGCGATGTAAATTCATCAATGAAATTGAACAAACAGATGTAAAAAAAAAAAAAATTCATGAATTTTTAACCAGCAGACATCACAAAAATCGACCCGCCACTCTCAAAGTAAACGAAACGAGCTTATATTTACAACTCTCCGACAACAGCAGAGCAACAGCGATACGTGGTTCCCATGGCGTTTGGCCGGAAAATCAATTCCCACCGAGCTCCGACTCTCAAAATCCACAAAATTCCGATAAAAAAAACCATAACAACTCCTCAAGAGGCACTTTCTCTAAGCTGGTGTACCTGCACGAGAGAAGCGCGTTGTTTTCTCGAAGAGAGGGGGAGCCAATCTGAAACAATCCACCAGCCAAATGGTCTTCTGGAGTACACAAGTATATAAACATGTAACGGGTGGAGTTAAAAGGTGCGCGCTTGTCCGCTCGGCTTGTACGTATAATGCGCTTATATATACTTACTACACGCGCGCGAGAGCAAGTTGAGTTGGAATTTGAATTTTTTTGCGCCCAAGAGAGAGAGAGAGCCTTGTCTCGGTCAAGAGTGAGAGGCGATCCGATTTACTTTTCCCGTTATTAGTACCGGGGCCCCGTTTGCGGTCGCACATGCGACGCAACAACCTGTGCGTTTTACACGTGTTATGTCGATTGAGCGCCTGTCCCCCTCTACGCACTCCTGCACGTGTATATACGATACTTGAAATGCGAGTCGCGGCGCATCGCGAAAAGTTACGCTCCGGCGGGTTTTCTTGTCCTATGATTTACGATTGGTTGCTTTTTTTGCATATTATTGGTCGTCCATCATCGCTCGTTGAAAAAATTCAGCCCAACAGATACTGCGGGTTGTAAGATGTTCAACTCTGGTTTCGCGATGATGTGTTCTTCGCCGCGTGTAAATTATCGAAGCATAAGTCCAAGGCATCAATGATTACTTTTGCTCGATCGTCGGCTATTTTTGGATTACACACACTAATAGAAAGAAAAAAAAAAAGAATAAAAATTACTGGACTAGAATGGTAATCTGGTGTCTAGGGACGTTTTACTTTTGTCAACCTAATTTTTTACCATCTTGACCGTAATTTCTAGTCTGCAAGCAGTAAAAATTACTATACTGACAAAAAAAATTATCGTTCTAAACATTAAAATTTATTGTTCAAGTAGGGAAAAGCCTCTAGACGACCGATCACTATCTGTGTACAATAAAACCTTCTCATAGACTGCTCGAGTAATTTTTACAATTGTTTCTCTCCGTGTACGCGGTACGTGATACACCCCTTGTGATCCAAAGAAGAAGATATTAATGTCCAAACCGAAAAGGCATAAAGTACCAAGTAGATTATACTCGTGAATCAAGAAGACGCACGCTCGTACGAATCGGCTGGGTGCAAATAAGCTCGTCGACGACGACGTAAACATTTTCCTCGTACAAGAGGCGGATATCGGAGAGACACGGAGAAAAGAGGAGAAGCAAGACAATATATATATAGGCGTAGACGGAAATGACTGGTGGATTTGAATAAGAGTCGGGCACGCGTACACGGGCGTGTGTTGGTGGACTGTTGGTAATTTCCACCCACGTCGCGACGACGTCTCGCTCAGACAACGACCGGCGTCTCTCGCCTTTTCCGCGTCGTGCCAAACCCTGTATAGCCTCCTTCTCTCTGCCAGTGCATCGGCGCTATAAACGCCATTGGGAATGCGGGGGTTGTCGCGTTCTCGAATACTGCAAAAGAAGAGGTGAGGGGGGCGGGGATCCCTCCCGAGTGGCAGACGCTATACAGGTACTCGAACGAATCATTAGCCCCGAGTGTCGGCTATCGGGACGCTGACGCTGCACTTGTTGGCCGGAGTGCCATTACGTGCGGCGTATAGGTACGAATAAGGAGCTCGTCAGGACTGACGCATCTATTTCCATTCGCGTGTGCCATCGAGCCTTGGCTTGTATACCTCCGATAACGCCCGCGGATCATGAATCGGACTCGAAAAGCCGGGACATGGGACGCAGCCGAGATTCCCCGATCTCGGATTCGTCGGAAGGCAATTGGGCCATCTCTCTCTCTCTCTCCTCTCGGTAAGAAAACGTAATAATAGCAACGTGTCGCGGTGACGGGGACACCCGTATATGTATACATGTTACAACGAGGAGGAGGAAACATTTCTCCGTGCCGTAGTCTTTTCGGGTGACCCGACCGAGTCCACTGGTTGCCGCGTTTGCCTCATTGTAAATCATCGACAATCATTTTTTTCCTCCCAAAGGTCTGCAATTTTGTTTAGGTATACACGTAAACGCGGCGGATAATCACACGGTGTATTCGCTCTCCCCGTCGGCTTGCGTAATAAATTTTGTAAAGGCGCGCCGTGGCTCAAATATTTGCCAGTAACGAGAGGCTTGCAAAACAAATACGGAGGACGGGTTTTTTTTTTTTTTTTCCGGAGTAACGAGAAGTATCTCAATTATCCGTGCACGCAAAGAGTGTGTACCCATGAGCGAGAGGGGGGTGAGGAAAAATTGAAAGCTGTTAACACAGAGAAGCGCGCGAAAGAGAAAGAGTCGACAGTCGTGGTACCGCATCCTTGGCAAGGCAACGCGAAAGCAAATGCAAAAATCGCGGACAATTGATTAGCGTCGGGTGATGGGGCTCGCGCAACTTTTCCATCTCTCGCCAAAGAACGCGAAAGAAGGGGACGGGAAAACGCGCTCCCGCGGTATGCGAACGCCGGGCTCAGTCGTCACTGCGTTGCCGGTGGTGCTCCGAGGCGAATAGAAAGTAGGTAAAATCGCGCCGGTCTATCCTTGACACGTTAACGATTGCGATTGAATCCGACTGGAGGCGCGCGTCCCTCCACCGTGTGCCGGTATATATATGAGCAACCAACTCTGCACCGGCCGGCCGGCGAAGATTCATATTATACCGGGACGCGGAGTAGGTACAAGTACATGTGCATTTGTAATGCGCGCATGCGGGTTTAGTATATAATATATATAGTCAGCTACTTTATTGTGCGTTGTTACTATGATGTATATTATACCTATACGCACGAGGTAGATGGCGAAGCGAAAACCTAACGAGCTTCTGATGCAGTTGCACGCTGCGGGTACGCGGGAGTATCCAAGCTGTGACGTAACGCGCGTCTCGAGAGATGCTGCGAGGACTGACGACCGCGCACGGGCGCAATGTTCTGGTATATAGGCAAGTTGTGTTGTTGTAACGAGAGAGGGATATTTTCGTTGTTTCCGCGAGTTAGCGAGGAGCATGGCTTATTGTCGTCGTCTAGTGTTTTTTTTTTTTTTTTTATGATGCATGCACTCGGGTGACCCACTGACATGCTTCCTTGAGAAAATTTTTACTTCCATGTCAACGCGAAAGGATAATTTTTTATGATCCTCCCTTTTGTTTTGATTTTCCATGTCATCTATTTATTTTCTATGACTCTGGACGCGTTGTGTTTTTCCATCAAACTTTGAACTTGGTAGCTCATCCCGAGCTGTTATTTGATTCTGGACGTCGAACTTTGTCAATCAATTCCGTCAAATGAATTGTCATGCTAATGAGAAATTGTACGAAAACTTGTGCGAAACTAATTAAAATCATTCTCAATGCAAAGTGATTGTAATGACATTCATGATATCTTTGTTAAAGTAACAGTGATTAAAAATAAATACTTGAAAAATAAATATGTAATTAGGTTCTTTTGATTGATCTTATAAAAACAGTAGCACTTGCGCAGCTGCTTCGTCGAGCGATATGGACGTACCGCTACTTGTAAACTGTGCTTGTATAACGTATAAGCACTTTGAACTTTCACGCATACGGCTTATTTTTTATCCTTCATTGTTTATACGCGAATGAGTGGGATGCCAGTGACAATTTAACGTAGTTATGGCATGTCTTACATCAGCTATAACTATGTACGCATTGATTCAATAGGCGATTTATTAAATCGTAAGTACGGAGGTTCAGAGGAATTTCTTGCCTTTCAACGATACATCGCAATTACAGGTCTACTTGATAAAATAATTAAAAATTTTTATTTCAACTGACAGATGTACATCGACCCGCAATAACTTTATTTGAGAATAAATAACCGAGTTGGTGGAAATAATTGTGATTAGTAACCGTTACGGTAGCAATATCTTTTGATTAATCGTAATTTAAAATTCCATCATCTGATTGCTTGATTAGTTACAGGTAAATTACAAGTAATTTTCATTCCATTAAAAATTGTCAAAGGACGAGTAAAATAAAATATAACCGAATGAAAATAACGTAAACGAAATTAAATTTTTCAATTACTGCCGATGCTTCAGATAGTGGTCTCGTCTGTGGTGTACATTACCTTTGCCGATATATTACAACCTATATATGCCCGTGGGCGTATATGTGCTCACCCTTCGGGACCCACGGGCATCTTATATTTATCAATTGATTCCGCTTACAACGTCTTGAGCGTAGAACACGAGTATATATAGAAGTAACCCGACTACGTATAGAGAGAAAAAAAAAAAAAAAAAAAAAAAACGCTTCATAGATACAAGAAGGTTGTCGGGTATCCTCTGCCTTTGTAATCCTTTTCGAAGGAAATCTCAGGTTCCACGCATCATAATACTCGTAGTCTCGCTACCCCAAAGAAAAGATCGCTCCTCCCTGGGATACATAGGCAGTAGCGCTACACGTGATCTATAATACAACCCCATACCCACGTACACACGTAACGTCTTAATATCGTAATCGGCTCGAGTGAGGAGAAAGAAAAAAAAGGGGGGGGGGCTGCGACGAGGAGGTGGAGAAATAAGCAGCCAGATGACAAGCTGAAGGGCGAATCCATGGACGCGAGCATATATACATATATGTAATAATACATATGAAAGAGAATCGGCATTATACAGACGCGAGGGAGCTTATTCAGTTCGTGGAACGGGACCTTAATAGTGCTACGTGCAGGCTAATCAGGCGCGCGTCTGCAGTTATGTAGGTTGGTCTTATCGCTTGGTAGCTTCCACTGACTCCCCACCGAGTGACGAATCGGTCTGCGTCACTATAATGCGCGGATTTGCCATTTCTTCTCTCACCCCCGTTCCCAACCCCGTTATCGTCCGTATATTTTCTATTTTTTTTTTTTTTTTTTTTTTTTTTTTTTTTTCAACGACTAGTCTTTGCGCGTCTTGGCTATGCTAAACGTTTTTGTTTGGCGAGCCTTTGCCGTTTGCGTGGTAAGCTGTCAAAGCTTGGCGAATATATTTATTGTTTCGGATGATTGACTGGTGACGAGTCCTTGAATGTACATTGTGTGGAAGTTGAGCGGCGCGATGATCTTGAAGATGTTTGGGAAAAATCGAGTGAAAAGACGAGAGAAGACACGTATATTTACAGAAACAAGCTGAATTGTACTTGTTGATTGACTTGTAATCGGTGAGGGAGATAATTTGTTGCTGTTGTTGCTGCTGACTGATCTTTAGATGCGAATCATCGAAGCTCTGCTTTTACAGGGTGACGCTTTAAAAATAGTTTTTTTTTTTATCATGTTTGTGAGTATCGCTGAACTGCTTGCTCGGTCGGAAAAAAAAGCGGATTAATATTATAAATCACTCCAAGTACCAATAAAGTTCTGAAATTCCAACAAAGATTTTTAATATTTCTGTTTAATTATACTTTTCAAGTGCTTTGGACTTTAATTTTTTAAAAAAAGGTTTACAGTTGGTCGTACGAGCGTTTTAAAGATAACCGGATTAAAGCGCTTACAACATGTGAGAGAATTTTCTAAACGCCGGTGCGTACAGCTACGAAACACATTAATTTACAGTAGTTATACATTTTACCGGTTAAAACTGGTTGATGTAATCTATGTAGTCATAGTGCACTGCTATCCGAAATGAAAATGTATATACTTTTTTCATTTCAAAGTTATTTAAATACATAATTCGTACGCTGATAACATACTTAAGCTTTGACACTAATTTTTTTAAGGTATCTTTGTACTGGGGTGTCTCTGACACGTGTGTTTGATGACGACTCGGTTTCGTCATTTAGAATCCAAAATTTTGTTGACTTTGTTATTTAACAGTAGCACCTTCCACGTCGAATGTCACGCGAAATGGTGAGGCAATTATATACGCATTAATTTATAGATATTTGCCATTAAAAAGTAATTAATTGCCTACACGCCGTTTCTCATCGGCAAATTTTAGTTGTTTTTTTCCTCGATATTGTTTTTAACGCGTCGTGCACGCGATGTAAATTCATCAATGAAATTGAACAAACAGATGTAAAAAAAAAAAAAATTCATGAATTTTTAACCAGCAGACATCACAAAAATCGACCCGCCACTCTCAAAGTAAACGAAACGAGCTTATATTTACAACTCTCCGACAACAGCAGAGCAACAGCGATACGTGGTTCCCATGGCGTTTGGCCGGAAAATCAATTCCCACCGAGCTCCGACTCTCAAAATCCACAAAATTCCGATAAAAAAAACCATAACAACTCCTCAAGAGGCACTTTCTCTAAGCTGGTGTACCTGCACGAGAGAAGCGCGTTGTTTTCTCGAAGAGAGGGGGAGCCAATCTGAAACAATCCACCAGCCAAATGGTCTTCTGGAGTACACAAGTATATAAACATGTAACGGGTGGAGTTAAAAGGTGCGCGCTTGTCCGCTCGGCTTGTACGTATAATGCGCTTATATATACTTACTACACGCGCGCGAGAGCAAGTTGAGTTGGAATTTGAATTTTTTTGCGCCCAAGAGAGAGAGAGAGCCTTGTCTCGGTCAAGAGTGAGAGGCGATCCGATTTACTTTTCCCGTTATTAGTACCGGGGCCCCGTTTGCGGTCGCACATGCGACGCAACAACCTGTGCGTTTTACACGTGTTATGTCGATTGAGCGCCTGTCCCCCTCTACGCACTCCTGCACGTGTATATACGATACTTGAAATGCGAGTCGCGGCGCATCGCGAAAAGTTACGCTCCGGCGGGTTTTCTTGTCCTATNAAAAAGCAAACCAACGCCATACGGAGATGTACACACACATATACATTATAGAATCATAAATCTTGTACGTCCAGAGCTTTCGTATTCAGCGGGTTTTTAGGTTCGTCTTGCGTTTTGCATCTTTTTTGTGGTCGGAACACGTACACCTCAACGACTTGTAGATTCCCAGCTGAAACCGAGGGATACCGCAGTTGGGACGCTTTTTGTAAAAAAACGCCTACTCAAATACTGTTTTTTTTTTTTTTTTTTTTTTTTTTTTCCAATTTGACCTCTAGAGATACACGAGCGAGTTTCACAACGTGTCAGCTCGCTCGGGATACTCTCGATCGGCAGAGAGAGAAGGGAGGAAGAAAAAATAATCACGCAGATATTACGTACAGGCAACAACGCATCTATATGTATTACAGTCATCAATCAGAGCTACACTGTTGCATGTTGTACGCACTTTGACTTTTTTTTTTTTTTTTTTTTTCTATTTCTCGCGGCCAATCTGACCCGGCACTCATAGGTCAGGAGGCTCGTCAGCTATGATTATACGCGAGGCCGATCACTTTGCGCGATTAAAAGAGTTGGCTGCCTATATTAGCCGATACTCTGCTTTCTTCGCGATCAAACAGGTACACGTGTGTACACTACTGCAATTTTTTTTTTTTTGTTTTTTTTTTTTTTCTTGCGCCACTTTAAGTTTTCTCTCCGTGAGCTGTACACACATATGTACTTTTTACGTGTCGTCGGGGTAATACAATTAATTGGGGCTTCGGCTCGCAAAGGACGCTATTAGCGCGAGTGTCCGCGATGCGGGTACCGCGTTGGCTGGCTCTTAATTGGAAATGATACCGGGGATAAATTCTCGCCACCCTGATATACTTATTTATAAATAAGTAGGCACGCACACTTACACGCCGCTCTTTCGAAAGTCAATCGGGAGTATAGACACTCGCGAGTTGTTTTTACAATATTATATACTTACCCAACTTTGACGCAACTGTCATGCCAAACCAAGTACGATGCGTATCGACTTTGTTTTTTTTTTTTGTTTCTCTTTCTTTACTTGTAGAGGATTGCGCGAAGTATACACCAAAGTCTTCGACTGTCGTGTTATCTTGTTTACGAATTTTTTTTTTTTTCCGTCCCAGTCAAGGTTCACGCGTCCCTATGTATTCTTTTCACGGGAGGAAGTGTCCCGGGTAATCTGTACACATGGACGACAGCGGTGGCTTATCGGGTTGAACTTGCTTCTCTTGCAACCCGAGATAAGGTGATTTAGGAAAAAAAGGCGCGTTCAGAAGGAAGCCAATGGGCTCTCGAAGATGAGCGCGTTTAAATGCCAGCCGAGGAGGGAGAGAGAGAGGCTGTGCAGCGTATATCGTCAGCTTTGGTAAATTTAGCCGAGGAGAGGACACATCAGAGGAGGAGGCTTCCCCGGCTCGTAGAGCAATGTCGGGACCCCAAGCGAGTTATGCAACGCCTTTAATTATAGACCCGAGGAGGTAGGAGAGAGTTCAACCCTATCTCGCAGTGGCGATCCATAAAACCCGCGCGTTATCGATGCCCAGCCGTGGTTCATGGGACTCTCTTATTTTAGTACACCCCTTTCTTCTCTCTGAGGAGTTTGGTGATTTACGGGAGTATAGCTGCTTACGATATGATTATTGTTATCGGAGACTTACATCTGTAACTATGCGTGTACACCATGGAGGTGCCTGAGAAATGGTTTGACTTTGGAAAAACCTCGACCAAAACACCGTAAATCAATGAGTACGGAGGCTCCTCTCCTTTTCTTTCGCGTCCAAGATTCTCTTGATTTTATTTTTTTTATTTATTTTATTTTTTCTCTTTTTTTTTTTTTTTTTTTTTTTTTTTTTTTTTTTTTTTTTTCTCTCTCTCGAGACGGTTGATTATACATGACCAACGGCTCACATCAGCTCTCGATGGCGTAATCGTTACGCACAACTCCAAAGCACTCGGTTTTATTTTCTCTGGCTCTTATACCAAGCCATTTTTTTGCTATGTGCTCCCTGAAAATGAATTAAATAAATGGAAGTGTTGCGTCTAATATTGAAATGTAGCGCAAATTGTGGAGCACTCGGTACACTCACCTACTTTTGATTTAAAAATTAAATTGTTGAATGCTCGCCCATCATACCACTGCAGTGTCATAAAATACAGCTTATACAGGCGTGTGCTATTCTTTCGTTTCTTCACGCGGACTGTCAAAAGTTTCGCCATATGCCGGCACCCGCCAGCTGACCCTCCATACGGCGCACACGTGGTCCGTCACTATATTATGTATTGTAACTTTGCGGGACGTCGGTCTTTTTGCACGTCTCGAGCAGCAAAATTTTGCCTGATGCTCGTTTTGTTGTTTCCTCTCACGTGACCCAACATTCCCAAGCCTGTATAATAGGTACATTTGGAAGCTCGAACATTAAACATGTGTTTCTGTATACGGGCAGCGGTGCATCGAGGGAAATAGTTGAAATATATCTTTACGGATGAACAGATCATTACTCACGGTTCTTCACTCTATATTTTTAACACCTCATATCGTGAAGAAAATAAATACTTACTTGCCTTTGCGTAAACCCGACGTTCACCTAGCGAGCATCACTTAATTTGTTTACCCAATGAGCATCGGCCGGGAGGGCAAAATAATGCACGTGTATATATGTATAGGTATATACGCACTCGGGCATTCCGTAAATTACAATGGTTAAAACAAACGTTTCCGCGAGAAAAAAAATGGTCTCGCCGCGCGGCACGCGAGAGTCTCTCTCTCTCCCCAGTCAATTAACTTTCCCTTTTTTTTTTTTTATTACCCACCGTGAGTGCGTGTGTATGAGCGCACTTATGTGCGTACACACGCTAACACCCGGTGTGCTCCTGTAATGTTTTTTCCGCTCGTATCGCCGCTAATTGAAATCTTGGCGTTAAAATGCCGCGACACGCGCGCGCGCACTTATCATTATTGCGCGGAGGGTTGTGGACAAAAAAAAAAGATGGATCACGTTAGGAAAATGACGGTAAGTCCCTTTTTGTTTCTGCAAAAAAAAAAAAAAAAAAAAAAAAAACTACAGGTCTACTGCGGTAATCATGTCCTCTGTATGGGCGATTGAGTTTCTTTATCCCCCCTTGAATCGCTAGTTGGTTAATTTATTTCTCCCTCACCTGCTGCAAATTACTATTGTGCGTTTGTTTGTTTTGTTTTCAAGTGCAATTTGCTAATTGGTGTGGATTTTTCTGAACATTAAATTCTGCAAGTTAGCCCTTGATACCGATATATCTCATATTTAAATCGCAGATGGTAAACAAATTAAATTATTTTATGCTTTTTTTACAAAACAATCAGAACAAAGTAACAAATTACGTTCTGGTGTGCTTGGAGTATGATTACTTTTTTATTATTTTTTTTTTTTTTACGATGTTCCAATGCCATTCGTTGTTTTTTTCCTCGATATTGTTTTTAACGCGTCGTGCACGNTTCACAAGCCAATATTCAACTTCATTTTGTTAATCAGTTTCTCTTATAATGAAGGAAGCCCATCACAATAAGTGATATGTATGTATATAGTTTCAACCGAACGTTTTCTTGTAAAAAAATTATTTCACTGAATCTTAATACTTCTTCTGAATCATACGCTGTGTGGGACCAAGTTTTTTTCCCCTTGTTCTTTCCGTTTAATACGCATTGATTTGCTCTGATAAGCCATAAGTATAGTTTTTTTCTTTTTTTTTATCGATACAATTGCAAAGGGTCGCTCTTACAACTGCAATTTACAATGTACATGATATATCAATACAATAATCGATCAGTTAATCCATAGATAAAATGGAGGCTTGAAGCTTACCTGTTTCTAAGTCTAAGCATTACCTACAATGTTGAGTTTTTGTTGACAATTTATGTAAGTGTGCTGTATAAATACTCTTTGTGAATATCATTAAATTTTGAATGATTTTGTATATATTTTTTAAAATTTTTATCATAAATGATTGCACGTGTGTAAAATTAATTCGTAGGTCCTGAAGTAAAATAAATAAAATCATATTATACCAAACACACCAAGTAAAAGTTATCCATGATTCTATTGGCTGTAAGTAAAAAGAGCTTTCCTACAAAGCTTCGAGCATCTTGGAAATTTTAATCAGTTAAACAAGCCAATTAGCAGCTGTAGTAGGTACAACGGTATCAGCAGTTCGCGAGGAGGAAAAAAAAAAAGTCGATAGCAACTTCCGATAATCGCTCCATCCTTCAACTTTCTCGATCCTCCTGCAGTGTGCACACTGTGTGATGTATACACGTATATTTATTATTATCACGTTGTGCCATTTCCACTGTGTACCCGTATAATATATTTATATATACATAAAGTCGCTCGCGCTCACCGACAACAGTATATAGTTTGTAGAGTAAACGAAGTAATAAGTATATATAACAGTAGCTCGACGAGAGCAACAAAAAAACGGGAGACCAGACGGTTGAGTTAATTTCCTCGCTTGCTTTTCCCTGCTCGTTCATCCGCTCGCGCAATTCACGCCTCAAGCTGAAAGTCGTGTACATTGGCTGTATACATACCATACAGCGCGTGTAGTATAACTAGCGTAGGCCGCATTATTTTTATGAATGGCACTCGCGAGCGAGAGCCGAGATGCCGAGGGAGCGGGGAAGAAGAGAAAGGACGTAGGATGTGTACTCGCGCGTTTGAAAAATTTGGCGGGATGTATTGACTGTGGGTGGCGCGAAGCTTTCCCTTTGCACTGCGCTCCGTGATGGCTTTGTGTTCGTGCATTGCTGGAAACATATACGCCGTGACGTAACTATATCTGCCCCATTATTGGCCGTGCGTGCCGTGACGTTAGGTTTGTTAACCCGATGCGTATATATCTAATAAGCGGTAGCCAAATCCTATATAATCGAGTTCATCATTATTGTTACCTAACCCTTGCAAGCCTATCGCGGTAATTTTTGTCGCAAACTCGTGAGATCCGTTTATTTATTATATCTTCGGGTACAATCATAATTTCTTCCATCGAATAACAAAAGCGTTTCTTTGTAAGTATGGCGAATCAGACGCATCGCAGCGAAAGAAGAGATCGTCGTTTCCGCGGTACCCCCGCGAGGAAGACTCGTTAAAACAAAGATAGCCATTCGAGCCGACAAACAGCGTCGGAAACCGCATTCACCCACACACGTCGTAAATAAACACCACGTACGCGCTACATATGAACGCGCGTTTGCAAATGACGAGCGATTAATTATCGAGAATACGAGCGTATATATATATATGTGTGTGTGTGTGTGTGTGTGTGTGTGTACACCGCAGGGCGCGACGACGAAACCCCGTGGCGTGAAATAGCCGTCGTGTGTGTCACTTCCCGCGCTACTCTTCGCTCGTCGCGTATACATGTATATATGGGTAACCAACGCGTCGGGGCGGATGCTAAAAAATGAAGCTCTTAGCGCTAGCAATGGGCCGAGGCGCGAGAAACGCGTTTTATGTCTTTATTGCCCGCGCGGGCGTGTGCATACGCATATTACGTGGATTGCAGACTTTGAGATGTCGCTCGGAAAGTAAGCAAGTACACGTGTCGTTGGTTTATAATTACTTATTTACCCGCGGGAGGGTATGAAGATTCACTTCGGAGAGAAGAGGACCCCTTGGTGTGCGTCTCTTTTGCTCGCAGTTGGGGTTTACAATGGAAAGAAAAATAATCGTCAATTACATCGTCGCGGTATATAAAAATATATAAATAATTGAAATTTATTTTCGATCTCGTTGACATTGAGCCGATAACTTTGACGAGGTAAAATTGCGAGAGCAAAAGAAACAAATCGTGTACAGCTACCGGTTGGCTCTGCGCGCGTGTGACAATTGACTTTTCTCACGACGACAAAACAAATTGTTGTTTGCTCGCCTCTTGCGCTGATAAGAAAGACGCCATGGATGTTATGTGTCTCGCCGACGACGATTGTATAATTGCAATGTTGTCTCCCTCACCTGTCGACTGCGTCCAAGTATATAATACGAGTCTTAAAATAGTTGTGATTTTTACCTGAGCAGCACAAACACGTGTGTATACATTGCATGTAAACGATCGAAGGAAAATCAACGGAGGAGCGCGTAATGATCGAGTAGTGTTTTTTTTTTTTTTTTTTTTTTCAGGGTCGGCCTCTTGCGCCTGCAATTACGCGAACGATCGCCACGCGCGCGCGCCCAGCTCTTCCTGTATACCGTTACGCAAAGCCTATATATACGTTATACAGCTGATGGGAGCACTTACTACAACTAAATCAGATGTATACGAACAAGCGAGTACAATAAGTAAATGCGATTTCCTCCGCGGTATGGCTCGGCGCGTTGAGGACGCGGAATGCGGTTTACCCGTAGGACTCTGAAACTATATATATATATTATACCCGCGACCGGATGTCCAATGATGTTCTTCATTTGTGTCTCGCTTGTACAGCTGCCGATTAGGTGAATCACTTGGTGCTCTCGTCGAGTCGGTGATCGGAAATGCATCGTGCTATCGTATACTTATAAAAGAACCGGGGTAGGCGAGTGAAGGAGTGACTTTTGCCGACGAGAAATGACGGTATTTTTAAATTAAAAATTTCCACTTGCATTTGAAAAATAAAAAAAAATAAAAAAAAGCTCGGAATTATCGCGTGGCATCGTGAATCATATCACGTATATTATGTATGTAAACTGTTGTTTCTCCGCACTCAGAGCTGATCGAGGCTTAATAATTGCTAGTGACAACACTCGCCATGTGTACGCACACAAAATGCGTGCATGAACGTCCAATAGACGCTGGCAAACACCATAAACATGTACACATGTATATGCATCGAAGCTAAAAAACTTTTCACTTTTAATTGCAGCCCAAAGCGTTTCACGATAGCAGGTCTTGGTACCTTCCGTACAACCGCGAATTTGCGATGAATTAATATTTTAAGAAAAATTTTTTTTCTCCATTCATATATATACACGTATACATATATATACTAATGCACACAGAAGGAAAATGAAAATACGCAGCAGCGGAAAAAGCAGTCATGTCGTTGGCTAATCGCCGAGTACATATGGGTATATATACATAACACCGGACGCGTGCAATTTGAGCGTGTATGGTTATTACGACGTCGTAGGTCCGTGCTACCCGTACTTTTGCACCATCAGCTTGAAACGCCGATTTACCGCTCGCGCGTTTCTTTTATCTCTCTCTCATGCGTGTCCATGTCAAACCGTGTATATATATATATTGTAAGCGCCACAAGCAAGGATACGCAGCTCCCAACGATTCTCCCTTCGGGTGAAGGGCCTCGCAGCTATGACACTTATCTGCGGCTAGTGTGCGTGTGCTTCCTTCCGTCGCCTCTTAATTGGTCCCCTCTTATCTATATGCGGCCGTGCCAAATCATCCATTGTTATTATCGTTTGAAAACACACGAGTTCGTCAAGCGAACTCTTTTGTGCCCCCCCCCCCCCCACCGATATCTCGTAACAGCGCGGTAAAACCACCGCCGGCAAGACCAAACTCTCGGAAGTGTAACATGCGTATTATCGGCGAATTCGCACGTGCCCGTTTATTTACGAATCCAAGAGAAGGAGGAAGAGAGAGCGGTGCGAGGTCAATTATCACTTCCCTCTCCGAGAGAGCGGTGGTGCTTGTTCCCGGGACAAAGACTCGATCGACTCGCAACAGGAGAACAAGAAGAGTAAGTGTAATCGGCGAGTGGGTGCGCGGAAAGGCTAAAAGGGTTAGCAACGCTAGTATATACATACAGTAGCCGGTGTTTTTACCAAAGTATAGGTATACATACGGTTGGCACTGGCACCGGAAGTTGTCTCCCCCCCCCCCTTCCCCCTGTAGGCCTGAGAACGAGAGAAAGAGCCCAGGGTCATCCTTCGAAGGACGTCTGCTCCTCTTCAATTAAAATGTGTTACGCATCTGTTGGACGACGGAATCTCCGTGCTCGGCACAAAATGTGCACGCCTGCTGCATCCATATATACATATATAATACACAAGATATTGGCACCTTATATATATATATATCTCGTATAATATACGTGTCTTCATTCGTTCGTTCGCGTATATTTTACGGTCCACGTGGTAAATATATTTTTGCTGTTCGGTACGAGACTGCGGATCGATCGCGCTCTGTTGGACACTGCCCAATGTATATATTATTTGTATGGTTTACGGCTTTCTCTTTTAGAAAATCTGGGGAACCTACTGTGTATTGGTGTATCGGGCGAGAGTCTACCGGATGGTTTAGGGCCTGTAACTCGACTGCATCTTTTGTAGGTCTTTATTAGCGCGATTAGTCGGTATACGATATTCCAAAAAAACTCGCCGCGACGAAAATCGGATGGTCCTGCATATAATATATATACGACAGTTATTGGGGCGTCATTACGTTGGACAAGGTTGCCGATTTCTCTCTGCTTCGCCGCGATTTCACTTATTGCACCCTCGGGCTATACGTATACCCGCATAGGTACACGTGTATCCAAGTGGCCCGCGGGAGCGGACAAAAAGTCACCCGTAGCGCCTTACACCGATCCGGATAAATAATTCACGCGATCTGCCCACTGCGGTCCATCTTTATACGTATACGTAAACTCGGCGATTTATTTCTCCACTGTTGTACGGCGGAAGTGGAGGACTGTCGGTGTGTGTGTAAGCGCACATAGGTGTGGGGGAGGCGGTAAAAAGTCCGCAGAAATTCGCCCCCGGGGCTGCTGCTGTCGAGTGGAAAAAAAAAAAAGACATTAGTCAGCAACGGTAGCGACAGCTATGAATTTAATGCCTCTATACGTGATGTACGGTGTATATACGTATATGTATTTATACAAGGGAGGGAGAGGGTATCAAAAAATTGCGGAGCGCGAGACAAGTCTAGTGCCACTTGGTGGACAGCTGCTCTGGATGTAATATCGATGCTCGTTGTGTGGGTCGCCGGTACATGGTGTACCTATATGTGTACTTATACGCAAAGAAGAAGAAGAAAATGAAAAAAGAAGACATAGTCTGTCGTCACTTCCTGTGTCTTTTTTCCGTGGCTGTATGAAAAGTTCGAGCGGCAAAGAGGGATATAGCCACTTTTTTTCAATGAGCAAACCCCGCGCACTTCGAGGGACGCAACTTCAAGCTGATTTGAATTTCAAGCGCGAGTCTCTAGTTTTTTCTTTTCTTTTCTTTTCTTTTTTTTTTTTTTTTTTTTTTTTTTTTTTTTTTTTTTTTTTTTTTTTTTTTTTTTTT
>NW_019379680.1:50165-103312 GCF_000648655.2 Copidosoma floridanum
AAAAAAAAAAAAAAAAAAAAAAAAAAAAAAAAAAAAAAAAAAAAAAGGAAAAAGGAAAAAGAAAGAAAGCAACAGATGTGCGCATCTACAGGGAAAAAAGAAGAAGAAATCGATTTTTTGTACATGCATTCCTATACGCGCCCATGATATAATATAATACCAACGGCGAGCGAGGCGGGCGCGTTTCGCATGCAAACTCTTAGTCACACCGTGGTACGCTCGGCATTTCCGGCAACACGACGCCCGCTGTAGTCGTCGCGTAGGGTATACATATACAACGACGATCTGCTGCCACCGAGAACGAGAATAGTGCGCCCACTGCCTCTACATATACACTCGACTGGGAAGAAGAGCACCAACAGCTGCTGATGGACCCGCAGCTTTCGCGCGGGAGATTTATGTTTTGCCGCCGATTGGAGGATCGCGCTTTTGTTCATTAATTATTGAATTTTTTTTTTTATTAAACAAAGCTCCTTCCTCGTTATAGGTATATTGACACGTATATATTATTAAATGGTTAAAATATTCTTTCGTGTCGGTAAAGTTGGGATAGTATATGTTCCAGCGAACGCGTGATTACATTGAACTTTACGCAAATGGTAATTGGAATTCATTTAATGACAGTTTAAGTCTATATGGCACGGGCGACATAAAAACGTGTGGCGTTAAATTGTGGGAGTTCGAGAGACAGGCGGCAGGGAAAATTTGGCAAAAGTTGATTACAGCCGGGAAATTACGAAAGTAAGAGGGTACGCGTGTATATATAAGTACGTGGGAGTCGATCGTATACACATAAACGTACACACTATGGCAACAGAGTTAATTGCAAACGTATAGGCTTGAGCCCGAGTGGTTAATTTTAATTCAGTTTTAATACGCAATTTCATGAAAGATGTGTACATTATTTATCTTGCAAATCGCCTTAAACACATAAAATCGTATCCGTAGTGTATAGGATCTCGCCAAGCAGTGCTGATTGTATATATGTATACGAAGAGAGGGAGACTTGAAGCTTTCGTTTATTAGCGAGTATAATTGAGTCTTATCGGCGATGAGAAATGGCTAATTAAAAGAGAGCCGAGCCAAATTTAATGCGGTCGTAAAATGCCCTCGCTCACCCAATTATACATATATATACCTACGTCGAGTACCTACTGTATTTATACGTGGTTGTGTACACGCGTCGCGCGTGAATTGTACAATTAAAGCTGATTTGCATTTTTTTTATGATTATTATTATTTTTTTTTCATATTAATAAGTAGTCGTTGCGATTGTTTATTTTATCATTTTTTGTTTTTTCAATGTTCAAGTAAGTTGATATTATTTTATAGTCGTGGCACAGGTGTAGGTACGTACAATAACATTGCACTTCGAGTAAGTGTCGAGGAAAATCATATACTCTGTGAATTTAAACGCGTTGTAATTGACACGACCTTTTTGCTTCATTTACAGGAAATATAATTATACCTGTATAATTATAATCGACTCGTTTAGCTATACAATAGAGGAAAAATGGGCATTTAAAAATAAAAACCAAAAAGATGAAATAAAAATTTATCCTGGATAATGATATGATACCAAGAAAAAAGTATAGCTCATCTCCTGCTCGCGGGACAAAGAATGCTCGGCCGTGATTACCCAATGTGATGTATGGAGCAACCTCTGCTCTTCGATTTCCCATAAAAATTACTCGCTCGCCGGGGCTTTCGGTGGGAGTCTCAGGGACGCGGCTGGGACCCCAACAAAGAGGCCCACGGAGAGGCAAAAAATAGTCCAGCCGAGCGAACAGGAGATGAGCGCACCCACGGACCAACGGAGCATAGGAGAGACCAAAAACTAGCGCGTTGTGTATATATACACGGTGGCAAAGGGAGAAAAAGAAACTCGCTGGAATTCGAAACCAATGAATGCCGAGGGAAGGAAGGAGAGGAGCCCTTGAGCGTCGGCGGGAGAGTTGTTCGCGGCCGATATTATATGCCCAACACTTTTTCGCCATCGCCTCCGACACGGACCCCAAAAACCCGGCGCCGGTCCTTCCTGGAAATTTGGCGTGGATAAAGGAAAAGAAAAAAAAAAAATCGCAACAAGAAAGAAAAGAAGAGAGTAGACCAGCTAGACCTACGAGAGAGAGAGCCTGTATTATGTATATATATACTCCGCGTCCCAGAGCGCCGTTTTCACACTGAATACATTTCGCCGGTGGTGTTGTTGTTGTTGTTGTTGTTGTTGTTTTTTTTTTTCTCCTCCTTTTTTTCGCTCGCTTTAGCCGAAGCCGCCGACAGTGGCGCGCTGAGAAACCCGTTGGTCCCGCTGCTCTCTGGTCTCGTGGTACACATGTGCCCATGGCTGGTCGGCCGACCTTCGGCGCGCGCGTGATTTAATAAGCCGGTCGTACGATTTGATAATCACGTGAAATCGGCTGGCACCACTTTTCTCGGGACGCGGTTTCTTTTGGACTGTTTTTTTTTTTTTCTTTCTTTCTTTCCACGGGGAGGGATACGCCTCCACCTTTTTTTTACGCGTTTCACTCCCTCTACTCGCGTATGTATACGTGTGTACACGTGGTTGCATTGCGCAACGAGGACACTGGCTCGCTTCTTTTATTTTTTTCCCTTCTCCATCCCTGGTGTTGGCTCGGCTTGCTTCAGGCGGCGTTTCACTGTAACCTTCCCATCGCCCTTTCCCAGAGATAACGGGAAGCTATGGCCGGACCGAGATTTATGTCGCCGGCCGGCAGCATCTGCTCCTTTCTGTTTGTTATCATTATTATTACCATTTCGTTTTTTTTTTTTTTTTTTTTTTTCTCACATCCTCCAACTCACACGATTGCCGAAAAGGCGCTGCGCCGATGATGCTTGACACAAAGGCGAACGCGGGATCGTTGCTCGTTAAAGCTCCAAATGATAGAGAGGATCCGTTTGTGGTTCGGGAGGTAGCTTTGTTTCCGATGCTAAATTATGATGGGTTAAGTATATAGCTGCCAGACATTTTTTATTACAGCAGTTAAGTACATGTCATTAAAATTTGGTGTCGTTGGCCTCTTTTCAATTTATAGAGGGATGCGTTTGCTCGTACGTTTGTACACGGGGATTCTCTTGTAGATGTCAAATTACCATTTCGAAAGCAAATCAAATCATACTGATTCGAGGAGATAGGTTGAAATGAATGAAAAAATAATCGGTTTTTCTCAAGGTGTTGTAGGTGCTGGCTCGCTCATTCTGCAATGGTCAAGGCTATGGTGATCTAGTAACGTTGAGTCAGAATCTTTAAGGCACAATATGTTGGGTGGGGTGGGGGTGGAGGTGAGATATCAATAACGCATTTAAGGTGCCAGCGATACACAGTCAATAGCTTTCTGCCAATTCCACGTGAACTTGAACTGATAGCCCTGGAAAGAGATTATCGAAAATTGATTTATACGAATGCCCTGAGCAAACACCTCATTCATTTGTGTATATAACTTGTATTTGATACCTTTGAGCTATTGATTTTTGTTTAGTTTTCCATGCACATTTCAAGGCATTTGGATACTGCGCCCTGCAACATTAAGGCCCCTTACTTGTGATACAAACATTTCCATACTGCCCATAGGGGTGAGATCTAATCAAGTTCCGCTCACTCCTCCTCTGACCCGCATGTGTTTTACGAAAATGTAAAATCCTCATTACGAAAAGTGGCAAAGTGTGTATTAGTGCGGGCGCGCCACTGAGGGGACAGCCCTTCAACGACCCTTTGAATGACCAAACTTACTTATCCTCTCATAATAAAAAAAAAAAAAAAAAAAGCTTACCAGTAACTAAAATGTTGGAGGTCACGCAGTCAACATATAATTGAGTATATAATATACTTATACGTATATTATACGCTACCCGATGTTATTGTGTATAAAGAACTAGTACAATAAAATAATTGTTTCATTTGCATCGCTCACGTTAATATTGTTCATCGATCACAATCGTGAAAAATTACTTTTATTAAAGTGTTGATGTGAAAGTATTAGTAAAAGGATATTTCTGTGGTTAATCGATAACTCCGTAATAGTAATTTTATTTTATTCAAACGGATTGATATAATTTTAAAAAATGGGTTTGCGGCATTTGATACTCTAAGTCTTCTCAACAACAGTTATCATATTAGCCTAAAACCCAAATTAATAATGACGCACGAACGCGCTAGGAATCCATCGTTGGCCAAACATTCTTAAGCTATACGAAAAAATAAACATTTGTCTTTCACTTTCTTCATTCCTGTCTCACAATTGTTTACATTATTACAATTTTTTTTTTTTTTTTTTTTTTTTTTTTAATTTTCTTTAAGGAAGTACTGGACAAGCGCATAGACGCCCGGGTCGACTCGATGATGGACAAGGGATTGGTACAGGAGCTACTCGACTTTCACGAACTGTACAACAAGGATCGTCTCAAGAAGAATGAGTAAGTGGATTCCAATAGAATAACGTTCAATAATATCGGGCGTGACTTGCACCAGTCCGGGTGAACGGCAAGAAAACCGTATCGGGAATTCATGTGATTTCTCGAATCAAAAAGCAAACCAACGCCATACGGAGATGTACACACACATATACATTATAGAATCATAAATCTTGTACGTCCAGAGCTTTCGTATTCAGCGGGTTTTTAGGTTCGTCTTGCGTTTTGCATCTTTTTTGTGGTCGGAACACGTACACCTCAACGACTTGTAGATTCCCAGCTGAAACCGAGGGATACCGCAGTTGGGACGCTTTTTGTAAAAAAACGCCTACTCAAATACTGTTTTTTTTTTTTTTTTTTTTTTTCTCCCGTCTCTGCATATTCAGAAGTCATCGGGCAATCTGCGCGTGATTACAAAAGGATTATCCTTGGACTATCGTAGTTCTTGACTGTTGCCAATTTACATTGATTACAGCGTTTGAAGTGAAATCAACAAGTGTGTATGTATACTTGTAATCGTAGAGTCGTCCAAATGCCGATGTTTAGCGATACTCGCTCGCCTACTTTAATTGGTGAAAGTTATCTACTGCATTGGCTTTTTTTTAAATCTACGATTTGTGCATATTTAGGCACATTCGCCACTTATCGAGGTTTTTTTGACAATTTTCATAAAACCGTTAACGATAACAGCCACGCGATTAAACATGTAGTGTGTCTTAAACCAGGGCGCTTTTTTTTTTCTCTCGTCGATTATTCACCGTTGCCAATCCAAACAGACGTGAACCAACTTGCGTCAATGAGTGTAGATAAATCGGTTAAGCGCGATAAAATACACGCGCTGTATACAACACTCGGACGCCGTACAGCTGCCATTCATAGAAATGTATGATGATTCTCACGTCCCGATGTGGTCACTCGGGGTTTCCGAGCCCGGGTAGCGCCACCGAGCACTATAACTCTATTGTTATCGCGTCACGGGCTCGCTCCTTAACAATATTCGCGCAGCAGATACGAAAACCTTCTCAATTGATGCCTTTATCGGAGCTCCATTTTCGGATATTACGTGAAAAATCCAAAGCGAACAAATATATAAACGACGTGAGCTTTTATCAAGCCTTTGGCAGCGTCGTACTGCAATTGAAGGTAATTTATTAATTTTTTTTCGTCGCAGATGTACACTTTTCTATTTCCATGCACCCATATGTATATATAATAACACCACGTAGCCGTGAGAAGCCGATAAATGAGGACGGACACGTGTCCGCGACTTGAGCCCAACGCACGCGTATACTCGCGGGCGCAAACACATACACACACGGACCGATAGATAATGTTGAAAGACATTTCCTGCGCAGGCGTCATGCTTTATTCAGATATTGTGTACCTATACGTGCCAATATACGAGAGCCGTTCGTTGCTCTATAGCCTGTACGTGTATATGGCAATATCGTGTGTGAGCCTCGGATACGGAGAATCCGAGTGGTATGCACAGGTGCTGCTCGCGCGTTTAATCGCCCGACATCTTTTCTACGATACGTCCCGCGCAGACGACGTTACTTACAATGTCTCCTTCATTCTAATGTTATCCATAATTTTTTTCATCGGCCCTTCTCCACGCGATTCTGCGAAGTAAAAGCTCTCTAACTTACTACAAATCGTTTGCTATAGCTGTAAAAGCACTCGGACTTTTTCTTGCGCTAAGCGCTGCAAAATCAAGTGTCGCTTTGAACAAAAATACTTGTCACGTTACACCTCAAGCCTTATATCAGTGTGTATCACCTCGCGCGAAAAAAAAAAAAAAAAAAACTGTGCTCCTGAAAAATCGGCGGGTCGGTAAGCTCATCGGTCCTCGTGATCGGTGGCTCTTATCGATAATTTGTTGTTATTCTTTGCCGTCTAAGTTTTATTTGCCATTGCAAAGCGCGGCTCTCGTCTGCACGATGCATATGCATGCGCGCGCGCGCAAGATCGGCTTATCATTCATGTATACGCACTGATCGGCGCAAAGCAGGATGCGTCGAAAATAGATCGGTAATGCAATGTTTCTCTTTGAAAAAGCTTTTTAAAAAACCTTCGGTGAAAACAAAAGTGTGTGTGTGTATGTGTGCTACGCATCACCGATAACACCGATAAGCTCGCTGTCATGGATTTTGTGATTACAGTACCTACATCAGGCGGTGATTGTGGCAATTTCACTATATAATCTTGTTTACTAATGATCGTCATATATTGGTAAATAATTTTCTCTTCAAAGCGATTCACGGCTAACTCGATAATACGGAGTAATGCCTATATTTAGCGAGACCTTATCAACACTGCGGAGCTTTCATTTGAAATTCTCACGCGTCCAAACCAGCCGAGCTGAAAAAATTCAGCAACAAAATAGCCTTGGCGAAGTTCGGAAAACGAAGGACAAAGGTGTTCGCGCGCCATGCGTAGTACCGGCCGGTGCGAAAAATTAATAATTAATTTTCAAGAGCGACGGAGCGAACGCCTGATTAAAAATGCTAATTCCCACCCCCCCTTTCCCTCCTGTGTGACAATGTATGCCTTTTATGCGTATGTGCTTTTAAAAGGGAAAACACACCGAAGTGCAGAGGAAGGAAGGAAAAAAAGGCAATAAAACAAAAAAAGAAATTGTTCGAGAAGCGTGACGGAGCTGTTGCAGTGTACGATGGTCGTGGTATATGTTTGGGAAACAGTCGTCGTGGTGATGCCGCATACTTATCCCGAGCGACTTGCGGTTGAGAGTACCATTTTGTTATACAACGATGCTTTTTTACCCGACCGATGTATACGGTGGCAAAGGCGAGCAAGTTTGGAAAAAACGAGCCGAGTCGTGAAAGCTCCGCCGAGAAAGCGGATGAGAAATCATCGCGGCGAGGACATAAGAAAAGGAAGAGCAGAAAAAGCGAAGCTCGTGCTGGACACGTGTAGTTATACAGCTCGGGGTCATTAAAAACCCTCCGCGGAGTATAGGCATATCCTGACTCGGAGGAAGAGAGATGCGCTTCCTGTGCATGCTAATTGAGTGGTGTGCGCCAACTAATAACTCGAACGAAGTCCGATCCGCGCCTTTTGCGTGATGTACTTCTTTATGCGTGGTCCTCGATATTAATACAGGCACGGGTAAACCAACGGTTGGAAGTGCCTATTATATGGGAGCCAGTGCACGGTGGGGGCAGCCTTCGTTTAGAATTTTTGGGTCGGTAAAAACAAGGAGTAAATTGAAAACGAAGTTTCTCATGACCGTTTACGATACAGTGAGCTCATTTGAAATCTGTGAGGGTTTCTTGGAAATATCGGAGCAACGGGCCGAAATCGAAAATTCCCGGTGCTCTTGTCTTCGCGAGGCATCATCCCTCGATATCGAATTAACGTATATACGGTTGTCGCGTAGATGAGAGGAAGAAAAAAACGAGGAAAAATTTCTAGACCATTGCCACCGATCTCGATACAGGAGCGCGCGAGCGGTCGATGTCAAACGATTCCCGATCTCCTCCCTCGCCGGGTCGATACGGATCGCAATAGCCAAACCAGCACGCGCCCGTAGCGCTCGGGTTACTCGCGGGGACGACTCGAGGGTGGAGCCCCACCGGTGAAACCCGAGATCTCCGGAGCTACCAAATTTTTGGGCCTCCAGCGTGAGAGAACGATTTGTTCGCCGGTGCGGTTCGCGGTTGGCTTGGCACTCGAGCTTTTTCGAGTCCTCGTGGTAGCTACGAACTCGTCCAACCCCGTACCTGTCAAAGTATTCGTGCACGAGGAAGCCCGGCGAACCGTAAAACAAAGTTGCCGATGCGTTTTGGGACTCGCTCGGGAGGAAGCCGATAAATCGTGCTGACCGACAAAATCCAAGCTTTTTTTTTTTTTTCTCTCGCTACACACGCTTCCCTGGGATACATCTCCAGTGAAAAATCACGCGTTGTGTACCATGTATCATCTATCCCTGAATTTGAGTTTCGGGCACCGAAAACTCCGAAAAGCAAAGAACCTTGGCGTATAAGGAGACAGGAGTGTTGCTTAACGATTTTAGCCATTTTTATCTCGTTTACTCTAGTTTTTTCACTTTACCAGCACATGTAGTGTTGTGAATCAAAAAAGCTCGAGATGTATATGTACGTGGGCAAGGAAATCATCCGATGTATACTTTTGACGTTGGCCCCTCCCTGGCCCGCGAATCGCGTCACGCTACACCTCCTCGATCTATTTCGATCGGTTGGTTAATACTTGGCCCTAGGCGTTCCTTAATTACCCTGGATGCCTGGATCGTTTCGCCGAAATCACGGCCGCCACTCTCCGCGATTATTTATGTTGTCCACTCCCCCTCGGCGCTCTTATCCCAACAAAGCTCGTTTTCCCACACCATCATCGGGCAGCCAAGAAGAAGCGAAAAAAAAAAAAAAGGAAAAAAAACTCTGTCGGAGCTAATCAAAGGGATCACCTCTAGTCCCCGAAACGTCGATACCTCGTTGGGAAAGCGATATGCAAATCGACCCGAGCGCCTGTATCCTATATACATACAAAGAAGTTTGGCGCTACCTGATGCCGGTCCTCCTTTTTTTTTTGGACTAGATTTCAGTGGTACCCAACAAAGAGAGGTCGGTGCCTATAACACGGGGTGGCGAGGACGGTTCGTTAGCTCGTTTCCGATTCACGTGCCATACATCAGGCCCCCTCCGATCGCCGCCTCGACTCGGCCGTACATCACCGAAAGTCCCCGCGATGGGGAAATTTATTGTAAATTGTTTCGAGACTTTTCTCTTACATACGCCGGTTGCCATGCAGAGCGACATATATACGCTGCCACGGACGTCCAGACGACGATTTTCCTCGCCCCTTCTGCACCGACGTGCCTTATCAAACGTATAAGTGTACTCGCGCGCGCATTCCGATGTATATACGGAGTACCGGGCGATTAGATGTTACAAACCCTGTCGGTGAAACCGTATAATCGTATCGAGAAATCGTATTGCATGTACACGTGGTTGAGTCCATTCGAGCGTTATAAGTTCACCGGGGAGTGACGTAACGTCTTACGTTGGCGCCTCGGACATTTTTACCACGAAAACGAAGGAGGTGTATAGTTTGACGCAGCAAGTCATTTCCATTCCGAGAAATCGGGGCATATTATATGCTGATCAAGTTCCGTTCGCGTATCAGCGACCAAGTTGACCACTCATCGATCAAACACGCCACCGCGTTTATAATAATGCCGGAGGTGGGACGTTGGTCACTATATAGATTTGCCGAGCTTATCTGTCGGGCGTGGCAGTCGTCGGTGTAATTTTTTTCTTTTTTGGATACGATAAAAAAAAAAAAAAAAAAAAAAAAAAAAACTTCAAATAAGTATCCGCATATAGTGTCCGTGACCCTCGACATTCCTCGGACCGTCCACTAGGGGAGACTGGCGAATGACATTTATAATATATGTATATATACTTGTTGCACGTAAAATCAAACATATACACGTATATGTACGGCTCTGTTTCAGGGAAGCTGACTACACGAAAGGCATATTCCAGAGCATCGGCTTCAAGGAGTTTCACAACTACCTGATCCTGTCAAAGGAGGAACGGGACGACGAAAAGGTGCGCGTCACGCAAAACATTTCTGTCGCATTAGGCTCGCGCTGGGAATAATTAACGGACGCGCCGTGTGCATCGGTACTCCCCAGAGAGTATACTTACATACAAAACCCCTTGTGCGCCTAATGCAACATATTATAGCTACGGGAATGTCACAACTGGCGCGTTACAATGCGGTTAGCCGAGAGGCGATGAGATTTTTCAGATTCCCGGTGAAATGTCTACATGGAAGCGGCGCGCGAGAGGGATGTCTATATGTATCTCTATTGAAAATCAAACGGGCCGTTATACGTGTCCAAGGACGTGTTCGTTGTCCATGTACGTGTTTATACGGTGGATTGGATGTCCCCGATCGATACGATGCAACAGTGTACGTGTAATCGATACGCGTGAAAGTTGCAACAGCAGTAGTGCTTTGCTCCTCTAGATAAGCTATTATCTCTCTCTTTCTTATTACTCGAGACCATTTGTAACGTTGTACATCAGTAACGAAATGCCTCGCCACACATTATAATATACACACATACGGGGGAGCGAGTTAAGTAGGAAGCGGAGCTTAAGAGGCGGCGTGGGTGTGTATACGTAAGAAAAATGTGATAAAGAGGAGGATCGTTATCTCTGGCGCTTTTTGGGAGGACCGCGCGTTTGCTCGTGGACTAAAGTAAACCAAATTACGGCTGTAGCTGTTTTGTTATATATACAGGAGAAAAGGGGGCCAAAGTGGGTTTTTTTACCCTTCGTCTATCCTTGAGTCGTTTGCTGTACGGCCCATATCGGTGGGGCTGAAAATTTTGGAAAATTCACTAGCCCTCGAGATTTCCCGAGGGATCCTCCCACCCCGTCGAATCCACCCGAGACAATTTAAACGCTCGCGAGTACACACATCAAAGAGCCGCGTGTCCTTTGCGCCAAAGTCCGCGGACGAGAATAGCCTTTTCCGACTCGAGCCTATAATTACATACGGGCCGCGACGCATTCGTCTTCCCCGTGGAGCCCTGCAAGAAGGGAATCGCGTGTACATGTATATATATAGGAGTGCTTCTAAAAGTAGAAGATCGCCCTGCATCAGTGTAGCGCGGTTGGACCTATGGAGAATCGAGCTGTGTTGGCATAGGGCAGGAATGGCCGTACACCAGCAGGCAGTGGCTAGACTTTACGGGCTATTTGTTTCAGTAGGGCGAGAAGCTGCTGCAACAATCCATCGAGGAGTTGAAACGAGCCACGAGGAAGTACGCCAGGAGACAGCACAAGTGGGTGAGGAACAGGCTCGTACGAAGGGCCGACAGGCAGGTTGGTCCATCATTCGTTTCATTTATTTATTTATTTTTTTTTTTTTCGTCTCTGTATTATCGCTCGCGAGTGAGAGAGTCGCGTGTAACATCGGCCATACTTGGTCGCGCAACTCACCCATACCGGGAGCAATAATTTCCACGAAAATAAAAGGATCGAGCATACGCCTATTAACTCTCAATTTTCTCCCTCACGGCTCATGTAATACGTGGTTGGGTGTACACTATACTGTACTCGCAAGGTGCGCCAGCGCCCATTTTTTCTCAGACGCCAAATTAAGTGAAAATCCGATCGCTACCTTATAAATATATATGTATACATACACGTACGATCGGAGCCTTGCACGGGCTGTTATCGCGGAATATAATTGCTTATCGCTCGAGCGGCGCGAGCCCCGATTGTCCGGCCTCTCCTCTGTCACTTTCACATTCTTGCGCTCTCTCTCTCTATACTAGCTTGTTACACGCCCTCTCTAGCTCCAAAGGAGTAAAAAAAAAAAAAAAAAAAAAAAAATAGGGGGGTGGTGTAATGGTACCGGTGTAATGGCATACAAGCGTATAGCTGTGAAGTTATGAATTTCGGTGTGCAGGTGCCGCCCCTGTACTCGCTGGACAGTACGGATGTGGGGCAATGGGAGAGCGAGGTCTACGGGAAAGCGGTGGACATCGTCTCGGCGTATCTGGACGGCCGCGCGCCCAGCCAGCCGGCGCTCAACAGCGTCATCACCGACACGCGAATCGCTGACAACAGCACCGAGACCAGCCAGTACTGCGAGGTATGGGCTTAGAAATTGGTTCTTCGTGCAACGCTATCGCGAAACATTGCGGAGTTTGAGCTTTTTTTTTTTGGTTTCGCAGGTTTGCCAGAGGATTTTCATCGGCGCGCAGTGGAACGAGCACTTGCAAGGAGCCAAGCATATGAAGGCTGTTCGGCGTAGAAGGAGACAGGAAGAGGCCAATGAATATAGAGAGGCTGTCGAGATTGAAGGGAAGGATGAACGAGCCGCGTCCGTCGAGGCGGAGGCGTGATGATTTATCGTCGGGCCAATTGTACAGATCACAAGTTGCATTTCTGCGTTTTTGTATAAAATTTGCATTTATTTTTTGCCTTTTTTTTTATAATAAAACTGCACAGTATTAGGTACACGTAATGCTATTTCTACGTTGACTCCCGTTACCAGTAAAATAAAATCCTGTTGCTTGCGATTTCTATGATTTCATACAAATTATGCGGGAAATCATTTAATTATACCTACCTACTTTTAAAAAATTCTGTACATAATTTTTTTGTATCCGACAGTATCTACCTTATCGACCGCAAGCAACTTATATCTGTCTTATCGACGACCGCTTCGAGCAATTTTGTACCTTATCAACGGTGGATGGTCATTAGTCAGATTTCTGCCATACCTACAACGGAATTTTTCAAAATGTATTTACTTACAGTAGGTACTCAGCACATTTTCTGAGGTAATACAAAAATATGGTATTTAATAGTTCCCAATATTTTTGAAAGATGTCAACAAGTGAAACTTATCAGAACTGTAGGTATTTCAAATCAAACTACAAGAAAAAAAGTTGTAATCCGAAGAAATTTGATGCATAAAATTATTAAATGCTCCTCCATGACCCTAAATTCATGTAAAAAATGACTTTCAAAACCCATCCAATTTTCAAGTAATTCATATACAAGATTCTTGTTCATCGTTACACGCTCCCTATAGCTACCATCACCGATCATTATACGTCTACGAAAAAAACCTTGCGAATGTTTGTTTATTTCGATGAGTTGGAACGCTCGACAAGTCCATCACCTGCGTCATGGTAATCATACACCTACGTTAAAAAAAGGGGCGTACGATCAAGTACAGCGTCATCGGACATCACTGCCCGTGAAAAGAAAAACATATGCTACATAGACTCACTATTCTAGCTCTCGCGCGTTCCGTGTCTAGGTCAACGGGCCGTCTCCCGTTCCCATAAATTATTCCCCGCAGTTTCCGAGAACGAATCGTCATCACCATCGTCGTTAGTCCTCGAGTGTATACGTATCTTGTAAGTCCACACGAGGACAGCAGTCCCCTTTTTTCTTTTTTTTTTTTTTTAATCATGCCAGTCTGTGGTGCTTTGCGAACGAGGCATCGCTACGGGTACAGTAGACTATATATTCAAGGACCGCCAAATCACGCTGGGAAATACAATGCTCTCCGTTGATCGCGTCACTCCATTCAAATGAGATGTTAATTACCGCATTAATTCCCAATAAGTAACACGTACACGTACAGTCTTCCTTTCTCGTTTATACTTATATAATGTGTGAGAGGTATGTAGGTCCACACGTTTCACATTAGAATATCCGGTTTCGCGGGACAACGGCAACGCTCGACTCGCGCGCTAACGGCCGATAAAAATATTTACACGCGACAGGTGTATAAGTATACCCACTTGAATCATTATCACGATAAACACACAATTTTTAGTACTTCAGCAAACGAAGCCAGTTTACCCCTTCCCCTGCTACTCCATACACGCACGCACGTACTTTCAGCGAACGACCAAAAACGCCGATGTGGCGTTATTACGGGCCTCTCCTTTGATTAGCACGTATAATTAACGTCCGAGGGAGGGGGGCGGTCAAAGGCTGGAGAGTTCACTTCGACGATGTATAAATCAGCGACATTATTAATTAGCTGTCCAGCAGCTTTGGAGGGCAAACACTTTTTACGGCGCGTTGCAGCCTCTGGACACACCCCCTCCTACTCTCTTTATCCCTTGTGGGTACAAGGCACACACACAGCCGCTCAAACCGAAGCGCAACAAATTTCGAGATCGCGAGTGTGCACCGGGGGGGAGCTTATGCGCCGCGACGTTTATGAGGCCGTGGAGAGCACTGCCGGATCTCAAGTTAAATTACCCGTTACCAAGTGGGGGGTGAGGAAGCGCGAAAACTTCGCCCTCGCTCAACGCGCGACGCCAAATGGGCCTTCGAAGGCTCGCGTTTGTATTCCAGTCGCGTTGGTACTCCGAGCTCGGGTTCCTTTTTTGCTATGGTGTTTTTGGCTTTTTTTTTTACCCGCGGTGACTTTTTCATTTATAACAGTTGGTTATCGAAAATGACATTTGTTGTAGTAGTCGAGTAGTCGATATTTCACGTCAGGAATGTTTGTCGAAAAAAATATTTTTGGTTGATGCTCGGTGGTATAGGTATGAAGTGGTATATTTCAGACGCGATGACATCAACGTTGTGACCTAATCGCGTGAATTTTTTTTTTTTTTTTTTTAGCAGATTAAACGCGTAATATACGATGCGTGGAAGAGAGAGAGAGATAGAGGCGGATCATGTAAGGCGAAGCGGCTGCCGTGCGCGCAACATTAAACCATAAATTCCGTTTAATGTACGGCGCTTTTGACGCAAGACCAACGCGGATACGCATCAGTTCAAAAATTACATGGGAGGCCTCTACACGCGTAAATTCCACTTTGGCGTTGCTTACGTCCCTTTCGTTTTTGCCCCGAGTAATTATTACAGATGCGCGTTATCGATGGCCAAAGATTAATCGCTCGAGTTATACGCGATGTACCCGGCTGTAGGTGCTACAAAAGGCGAACGAATTTCAAATGGCACAGTAATACCCATGGATGTGGTGTGGCTTTATTTTCTCGAAATTCGCGTGATTTGTGCCAACACACCCATTGTGAAATCACGTCCGATGTATTGTCTTGCGTGTATCCCCCCTACGAAGCAGCACATTATATGCGTATAGGTACAAGCGTGGAGTAACAAAAAGATCTGTTATCACTAAATTGCATTAGCGAATCGCGCAATACCAGAACAACTCTCGACCGCCGGCGCGCAGCGGCGTGAGGTTGTTGAGGCGCCTTATAAATGAGTGCGCCAACCGCGATATGAAACCTGTTTTCTCGCTCTCTCACGGCATAATCGAAACGCACGTTTATTCGATGTACATGTTACGTTGCTTCAAAAGTGCCATGGCTGATCGTTAAACACTTTTTCATTCTTTTTTAATAGACTGTCTAAAGCGTGTATCAAAAAACAGCTTTATACAGCTATGCAGAGGCTCAACAAGCCAAAAGGGATGGGAAAATTTTTTTCTAAGGAATCATTTGAACCTGTTAAATTAGATGAGAGCGTGTTGGTGCGAGAAAACTCGATCTTCTCTCACTGTACGGCACACATGGTGTGACGATAAGAAAGTTTTTCTTAAACTCGTGTAAATTGTCGCATTGCATTCCGACACGTGCGAAATTGAAAATGTCATCAACGATGATCAGATCTCGCGTAAGATTAGGCTTTCCAGATTTCAGTTTTTTCAATATATCGCGGAATCCAAAGAAAAAGTTTTGTCGCCTTGTACATATAGTTTCACACGTGTTTAAAAACTCGTTTAAAATTTTTGATTTCGAGAAAGTTATCACCTTTCAATCAAATTGAATTTTAATACGTGTCTTTCGTAAGGACCACTGCTGGAGTTGAGAAAGATCATGGCTTTCTCTTTCTACTTTTTTTTGCTCAGATTTTTTTTATCCTTTTTCCATTATTACACTTCTGAACAACTCAACACGAAATTGGATTGTTATTTTTATTTCAATTTCACCCGGACGACGTAATTTTCAAATTTTATCAAACGCCGAGACAAAATAATATTCCCAGCTCATTAGCCACAATCAGCGCATACAGACGTAAATTCAACGCTTAATATATACGCAGCATAAAAAAAAAAAAATAAAATAAAATAAAAAAAATCCATGGAAACGGCAAAAGTTGCGTGTACGTGTACACTGCAGTCGGGGGGGGGGAGGGGAAAGGATAATAATAAAACAAAAACAAAACGGCTCTCGGCTCATTTGCATGAGAGTGTATATACACACACAGTCCTCCATATATTCAGAGGCAAATAGAAAGAAAACAGACGGTGCTGTGCAAACAAAAACAAAATCGATTTCAGACTCGGATCGGAAGAGAGATGGAGAGAAGCTTATACTCGGTGGTAATGCGCTCGCGTAGATTTGCCACGAGATGAATCACCCACGGCTTATCGGTTAATTAAAAACGTCACCGAGTACAAACGCGTCGATTTTCCGAAAAATGGCTTTCCCGTAAGATTCTTATTTTATTTAGTTTTTGACGCTCACAGTCACTCCTTACCGTATACGTTATAGATGATTAAAACAGAGAGACATAGCTGAGGATTGTTAAGCGCAGTTTTGATGGATGTTAGGGTCTTTGTATATCCATACGAGCATACTTGCTCGCGAGATAAGTACTGGTATACAATTTATGAACGATAGTTTGCTTACCGAGAATTAAAAAAAAAAAACAAATACCACAAACGGCATTACACCGATCACTGATAGCGCGCACGGGTATAATAACTAGTACGGAGTAGAATAAAAGCGCGTGCAACCAGCTTATCCGTTTATTAACGGCGCAACGATTCAAATTCGGTCGACTGCAATCTGTGGAAAAATCGAAAGGAAAAACAAAAACACGCACACCTCCAAGAGAGAAAAACCATTTCACGGCCGAAGGGGTATCGAAACACTCTTTGGACAGCTCGATCGGCTCTTGGAGAGTCGAAAAAACGAGGTCCTCGGCGCGACCGTCTCGTCGGTGTAATTCCACCCGCGCGTAACAAGCGAAGCGTCATAATGAAGCGTCGGGAATTCGAAATTGCACTCGGTCCTCCGGTGGAGTTGCACCTCGTTCTCCTGTCCGTGTACACACACAGTGGAGTCGCGACAAAAGCATTCCACGAGCTGGAGGGTGCGGGGCTTTCACGGCCATCATGGAAAACACTCGTGTGTATGGACACATGTTTTAATTATGTTTGATCGCGGCCGCGAGTTGCCTCTTTTGTCCGATGGCCTTACGCCTGGCGTAATCGGCAAAGTGAACCGTGTGTGTACCCATACTGTGTTGTGTGGGACACAAAGGGACAACGGCACGAAATTTCGGAGATTTTAATTAATTTCGAGCCACGCGGTGAGCGAGGCACATCGCTTTGACTTTCTTTCTTGTTTTTTCAAACCCTGTATACATATTTTCGGGGTGTCGCGCTGAAAAATGCCAATTACGCTCTGCAGGATGTGCTATTTTTTTATCAAACGCGCCCTCCACGGAGAGGAGGCTCGCGCGGGGGAAAAAAAGCACATCGTTAAAATGCTTTTAGGCGTCCTGTTGATACTTTTTTTTTTCTGGTCGTTGTTTGAAGTAGGATTTTTCTCTACTTTTTTTTTTTTAATATCCATATTCATATCCGGTGCATTAATTTACGATGAAATGATTAAATTAAAGAAAAATATGGTTATCTCACCATTAGGTACGCTATAGATGATCTCCCGAGCCGGGGAATATTGTTTACTCGCATACAAAATTAAGCCGTGTACGAGGAAAGGTTCGAGCTTGATAGGAAAAATAGATAAAGAGGCAACGTAGATAGGAATAGTAGAGTTCGGTTTTCCGTAACCGTAAAAATTATCGTTACCATTCAGAAAGGCCAAGGAGCTCATCGTTCGGTTATCCACTGGTATCTCATGTGAGGGTAACGCGACGAGTAACTGCTATGTCGAAAATGTCAAAGGACCTGTTTACCGTATTTTCAAAGCAATGTCAACGTTTTCATTTTGCGAGCATAAAATTATTTTTTTTTTTTATTTTGCGCGAGGGAGACCTCTTGGCAAGGAAATTCGAGACCATTAATTATTTCATCCGATAGAGAGTCGACGCTCACACCAGCCGTGTGTATACATATACATACGTAGGGCTGATTTCAGAGACGAGCTACGCTTACTCTTTAATCAATGTCCGTTAATTAGTTTGCGCTGAGCTTTAAATCTTGAATTTCGGTTAATTAAATGACTATTCGAAAGTACAGCTAAAAGAAATATATGTGAGATTTGCAAGTGATGGGCTAATTTATTTCTACACGTTCGATCGCGTATAGAATTCGACATCTTTGTTTCAACATCAATGATATGATCCTCGCACTTACTATCCATGGGAAGGGCATCATAACAGTTCGGAGCAACGATGCGCACGTAACGCCTTTACGTTCGTACCATTATATTACGAAGGTGCGAACGAGCGCATAAACGTACTTATCCGTGCAATAAAAAGATAGAGGAAGCGCTCGTGTGAGTTTTGCTGTCGCCGGGTCGTCAGATTCGCTTCCGAACAAACGCCATGGGAAACTTGCGGTCTTTTCCGATTACATGAGGTGCCATCGTTGAAATTTTTTAATTTAAAAAAAACTTCAGTATAAATCGCACCACAGTCGCAACTTTTACTTTCGGCTCACAAACAACCTTGAATGTCAATAATGTTAAAAACGAGTTTGCATCGACAGAGGAAATGTCTTGGCTAGATTAATTAACTCAAGATCGTTGTTGCCGTCTGAAGCATCTATACCGAAGGTGGGCGTCAAAGTCCTTCGATAAATGGCTCCGGAAATCGTACGAAATATAGTATCCACTTGTCACTCGAGAGCTTTTATCTCCACTAGCCTGACTCGCGGTCTCATTAATCGACTCTCTCATCTACGGGATCTACTGCTCCGAAACACAATTTTTTTCATCCGTTACTCGCAGTAAAAACGCGCACGAGATAATATCAACACAAGATGGTGATTGTCGAGCTTTCGGCTATCGTAGCAAGTAAAATGAAAAGTCCTTCGCCTCGAAAAATGCTGTATAAAAAAAGAAGGGTCGAAGTTTGAAACGGGGCGCTTCCAAGGGGTATCTTTGACGATTTTTCTGGACTTCCGGGTCGTGCTGCTCCACCTCGATAAAATGAAAAAAACCAGCGGGACGGGGGCTCGAGGAGCGCGCCACATCCCTCTTTCCGGCTCCTACTCTCGAAACTTGGCCGATCAAAACTTCAATCTGACGGCGGAAGCTCGTCGCAAGACGAACGGGACGGCTCCCCCCCTATACCTCAGCTGGGAGAGTTTCTCGCGAGCTTAGCTCCGATAACCCCTTCCAGCAGCTATCTCGTGTGCTATATATGACACGACGAATGGTACGGCTGGTGCGAGTATCTGGTCGCACCTGGATCTCCCTTATCGCCCGTAGTGCGTATAGTGTTTGGAGGACATTTTAATCGTACAAACACTACGATTAATCAGATATTTTTTTTTTTACCAGAAGAAAAAAATACCAAGCTCCACCCGGACGTCACAAGTCTCGATGAGATTTACTCTATGAACGCGCGACCATTAATAATAATCAATGTAAATAAAACGAGACGCGAAAAAATGTCTTGCAACGTTTTAAATGCATGTTATGGGGTTTCACTTGGAAAGTTAAAAAATATGATGATTCGCTTCGTTGCCTGTACAAAAACCAACACGTCTCGTTACGATAATCTCCTCAACTCTCTCTCTCTCTCACGGCATAATGTACGCGGTATAGACGGCGACTCAATTTATTCGTGTCTCCTCTAGGAATAATGTATATATAAGTAACTCCACTTGTACACCTGTACCGTTTTAACAAGCCTCAGTCAGCGTGCACGTGTACGTTGTACATATATGTATACACACAGTATATGATGTAGGCATTAACATTCAGTGCCATATGTAAGACGGCTCAATTTTCCTTTTCGCTGGCGCTCTCCCATGGAAAATGCACGTATACACTGCAGCTGCGGTGCGTGTATACCTATAGGTGTATACACATGTAGCACCGTACCGGGGAGGGAGCGCATATATCCGCGAGAGTGGGAAGCTGTGCACGGAGCGCCATCGGGGCAGGCAAAGGTATCGCGCAGCAGAGGGTACACCTAAGAGATGAGGAGTGTGGAGAGAGAGAGAGAAAGGGAGCCACCGTGTAATGTATGATCGTAGGCGAGTACACTGCAAATTCAAGTGCATAACTGTATGTATTTTATGTGCATAATTTTATGCACTTAAATGTGTAAGACATTTCATGCACTTAAAACACGTTAAAATTATACGTTTTGATGCGTAACTATGAAAATACACGTTTAAGATGAATACCACTACACACTTTATCCACATATTTTGCGAATTTACTTTAATCGTGTAATATTTACGTACATAAAGTGCATAAAATAATACGCACGTCCAAGTGCATTGTTTTTAGCTGTTTTACGTGTGTAACCTAGAATTCGCTTAAAACACATTATTTCTCCCAAACGAGAAACAATAAGTTGCGTATCACGTCGCTCGCGAGAAAGGTCGACTTTTAAGTTACCAAATAGTTGAAATGTAGTGCGAAAGAGTGATCAGTCGGTTCTTTGAGTGTATCTGCAGATGGTAAGTATGAATATAATCGTTGTGATAACTTTTCTACATGCCACGGCCTAAGGCGTTCAAGCGCAATAACAAATCTAACCTACAAATACCCTTACGTCTCGGTCGTGGTCTTGGTAGTATAAACACTGTTTCATGTTCGTTGTTGGCGTTAAGTTGATTGTGTTGCAAAAAGTGAGTTACAATATGAAAAACTGAGATTATTTATCGCACTTTCTCATATATATCCGTACTTTTTACTCATCGAGCGTAAGCCCGATGAAGCTGTGGCTTACCTATCATGGTCCAGATAGGCATTCTCTCCAGCGAGGATGATAAGTGCAGTGCCCCAGGACGTGCTTTTCTTCGAAATTGCGCTACTGTCTCTATGGTAATACGACTATTAGAGCAACAATTCACCTCCTATGCTCAATAATAGCCTTGCATGACCATTTAGATTTATGAGGGTTAGTCAATACCAAGGACCACAACCCATTTGGTGATTTTAAGTTCAATGGCATCGCTCCGGTGTATTATAATGTCTCGAAGATGCGCGTCACCTTTGATATGCATGGCAACGATATCATCCACATCCCAGCCAAGCACATGGCCAGTGATCACAGCAAGTACATTGGTATCACCAACGACAAGGGACGAGATCGACTTCATGCTGTCTGACGTTAAGTGATATCGCAAGCAGCATCAGTTACAGTGCGTAATGGTAGATGTACGCAGTCAGCTTGAAACTTACATCAGCTCAACCTAGCAGGCTACTGAGGAGAGTGGTGAAAAAGCCAGGATGAAATATCGAGCCTCTTATTGCGATGAGAAAGGTAAAGGTAAACATTGAATCCATTGAAGAATTATTCATTCAAATTAAATACATTATACAAATACTATTTTTGTAAATTAATGTACGTTACGTACAAACATGTATATAAATACTATGAATAAACGCAGGTGAAAATTTAGTGTATGTTCCACCTGCCAGTGATCCACGTCTCAAGGCGCAAGGGTATACGCATTAGAGGCCCACTTGTACACTTTTCCATCTATTTATCCAAACTCATGTAATTTACTGTAGTATCAATGGCTGGATACTGACTCAAATACGTGACAGGTGAGCATTGTAAAAAAAAAATTTTTAGCTTATCAATAATCATTGTTGCTGTTCACACACAAATATTAGTTTTGAGACTTATAACGGGCTTCAGGGTATGAAGATTTTGTACACCGAACCTCCAAGAAAAAGGCGAAAAACTGATTATCACAGTGAACTGTGAAACGTTGAAAATGTCTTGTTCGACTTGGATGATCAAAATAATATCACTGAATTAATGCTAGAAAAGACACCATCTTCATACCAAGTTGAAAATCCTCAAAAAAATTCAAGTGCTGAGCAGAATGAATCAAACAAAGATGTAAATATGGTAAACATAAAAAAAAAATTTTCAAGCCCTGTGCATGTTATTCATTTTCTTTTATTTTTTTACATTATTTTTTTAAATCTTACAGGCAAGTACTGAGTTTGCTGATAAAGCCAGTAGTTCAAAAAAAAAAACATCAATTAGAAAAAAGTTTAAAATAATGAGTCTTCCACCTCTCAGCTATGATTTAAAAAATAAAATTGAAAAGGATGGAGTGGAGAAGTCACAAAAGGAATTGATCAGATTTTTCGGACAATATTTGTGACAGGAAACAGATGGTGATCCATCAAAACAGCAGTACAATGATTTAGGGAGCAAAATAGTAAATAAGTATCCTCTACTAAGAGGTGGCGAAAACGATAACGTAAGAAATTTTGTTGATATTTTTGTTTAAGCGGCTTTTAATAATTATTTTTTTCATGCTTATTAATTTGCAGGGCATTGTCAGAAAACAGCTAAGCATTTGGATTCGAAACAATCGCCAAATTATAAAAAAAACATCAAAAAAACAACAACATTCAAACCCAGAGAAAAAGAGTCAATCTCGAGAAAAAGCTACAATTGTTGATAAAGAGTAAGTTAAAAAAATTGTCTTATTATTGTGTAATTACATAAGCTTAATATTTCGCACTATTACTATTACGTGATTAACGATAACTTACATCACTTTACAGACATAATATTGTTTCTATGATTTCTGACGAGGATTTGCAAAATGGACTTCGGGAGCTTGAAAAATTCAAAAATGGAAGAAATATTTCCCACTTCAAAAGACTACTAGTGATTACCCGGGATCACAGAAGAAAATGGATTGAGGGAGAAGCTGAAAACGTTGCTCTTATTGTGGAGAAGTATCCAACTCTTCAAAATTTCGAAATGGTACGAAAAATGGCAAGAAACTTTTATGATCTTAAATATAACTGAAGCTGATGTATATGATGATTGTGACGTATTTTTAAACGATCTATGTAACTACTATAGTAATAATTTATCAGTAAACGATAATGCAGAGATGAAGAAATTGACAGCCGTCGAAAACATGTACTTAGAGTTACTACCAAGTACACTAAAAAACTCTGTGCTGTATCCTCTGTGGAAAATAATGCTAGTAAGTTTTTTTTTAATTTTCATGTCTTCAACAACTTGTTACAATTTTTATTATATAATTTACAACATTTTTTAGGTTTTAGATTCATCACATATTCTGTTTTCCCCAAGACAGTCTCCTCCTAGAGCTGTTATATTTGTTGCAGAAAACATTGTAGTCCAAGCATTTATTGTAGCAGATGAAAGTAAAAGGATTGAAATAGACAATTCTTCTGTCAGCAAGATATTGATTGTACTGTTATCGTCGTATTATGCGTGGCACAGAAATTTTCCAAAAGCATTTAATAATTCTCTAGGATTCTTGTCCATGAAACTTTTTGGCATTAACCAAAAGAAAAGTACAGCTCTTGAAAAGTTTATAAGAAATTGGGAAAACTCTTTGTAGAGTCTTGTTGTGTTCAAGTTATCCCACATATAAGCTATGTTAATTGGTTAAAAATATCCATTAGTGTATAAAATATATAGTTTAAAACACGTAAACTAAGTAATAATGTAGTGTATGATTAGCTATTGATAGTAATTCATTCATGTATTAAAAAGATAAAAGAATTTCTTTGTACTTTCATTTTCTAATAAAATATTTTATTTTGTCTAAAAGAAATTAACTAGTTTTATTGACATTTATTTAATTTTTGTATTCTGAAAATTATCTATCTTTCTCATATTCCTTGTTTTTCTTGTACTCTTGTTAAGTATTTATTTGTGTACGTGAACAAAATTAGACTTAAAGTTACAAGGACGATGAATATGAAAACTCCATTTTCAAATTTTCATAAACTATTGCCAATCATACCACTTTCTTTAATCTTTCGAATGTGTAGACTACTTAAAAATGTAAAATAGAAATTTATTTATTTTTTGAAGTAACGATTGATTAAACGTTTCAAAAAACAAATAAATTTCTATTTTTCACTTAAAAGCATTTTCAACGCATGAAAAATAAATTAACTCGCTTTAAACGCATTAATACGATATGCATTTAAAGCACATACAAGAATTATTATATATTTAAAATGCATAAATTCACCAGTTTTATGCATTTCAAGTGCATAGTTTTTACACACATGGGTGTGTAAGTTAACACACTTGAGATGCATTCGTTCATTACACACGTAGAAACGTGTAAAAAGTGTTACAAGCAAAATATGCACTTAAGTGAATAGAAATAATGCACTTGGATTTGCAGTGTAGAGGCAACGGCAACTACTATACGATGTCGACGGGGATGGTGTACGTGCTGGTGGGACGGGCCGCGAGAGAGAGAGAGAGTGAGCCCGCCGGCAGCATATCAGGCGGGAGGGGTGCCGGGCGGCACACGCGACACTGCCGGCAGTCGCTAGCGCGACACGGTCGCCGCCACGTGCTTTTTCCCTCGGCTTCCATACCCCACGTATACACTTTGTTTGCCCTGTACTTGCAAGCTCGGTACCATATATATATATAACCGCGGTCCAGCTAGCCGGCGAGCTTTTCTCCCTCCCCCTCCTTTTCCTCCGGCGGTGAAATTTGAATCGGCCCGCCGGGAGCGAGCGCGCGCACCTAATGCAAGCTTTGGTGGTGTGCGATGCTGTCTGTTATCCGCGCGCGCGCTATCTACTCCTAGCTCTCCTGCGCCGTGTTTGTTTCCCCAAAGAACGCGACTAGCCGGCACTTTATACTCCCGATTCATCGGATCGTCCCGGTGATCTAACTTTCCGATTGTGCCCGACTCTTGCTTCGATGCCAGTGAAGTTTTGGGGTAAAATCTTGGGACTTGATACATAAAGTGAGGGTGCCCGCGACCGGGAGATAGTGGTTAAAAAAGCCATCTGATACGTAAGTATACGATTCGGTTAACGGAGATTCGGGCGCCACCTGCACGTTTATCGGCAATCTCGATTTTACTCTCTTTTTCGCAGAGTCGCGACAAGTGCCGAAAGTATACTTATAAATTGTGTACATCGTGTAGTACAAAACCCGCGTCAGGAGCAGCCTCGTGCAGGAAAAAAGTAATTTCGGGCCGAGTAGCGGAGCGCCGATGGAGTGACTCAATATGTCGACCAGGTAAGTTGATTTAAAAGCTTTTGTACTCCGTCCGTCTGTGTGTGTTTGAGATTACGAGCGCCGGAGAGGTCGAGTTTCCGGGTGGAAATTTCATTAGCTCATTGGACGAACTCGAGGACACTCTGCATGCCCGCTCGCGGAAAGGGAATTCGCGTTGACGGTAAATTAATATAGGAAGATGTAAGAGGGAATGGCTCTGATTCTTGGGTTTTTATCGCGGCCGTACCTCGTTTCTTGATTCCACTCGTGTAGGTATATTATATCATATGTGTATCACCTCGAGCATAAAAAAAATAAATTGTTTCCCAAATGTCCCCCCCCCCTCCCTCTCGATTTTATCTCGTTTACGCCAAGAGAACAACATACGTACACATAATCGAAGTAGCCTTGAATAAATTCGTGCCAGTCCAAGAGAAAGCTTTGTTCGCGAGTAATGAGGAATCTCCATATTTTAATGGAATGGCCCATCCGAGGAGCACTTGGAATAAATTTTCGTCCCCCCCCCGCACGTGTAATGTGCTACACGATCTCGAAATCCAAAAGATCCCATCGATCTGCTGTCAGCGTATCATACAGTCTCCCATGCGAGCGCCACTCAATTACAGCAGCTTTGGCGCAAAGCGCCTTTCTCTCCCCTCTGCCGCATTGTCCGGCCCTCTTTGTAATGTAGATTTATTACCTCCGCTCGTGACTGTATATTCTAGCTCCCCCCTCAAAAAAAAAAAAAAAAAAATTGTGCTACCATGCGCGTATATATGGCGACTCGTCGTTTATTGATATTGGAGATATAATGAGTGCAGGGCTTACGCGCCACTATAGCCACGGGAACACAAAAGATGAGTACAGTCTAGCCGCCCGCTCCTATACCTATACGTACATTTGAGCGCCGGCCGGATGATTTATGCGTTTACCTATGTACCTTTTCAATGGGACGAGAGGCGTGGGTTCCTCCAAGTTCCGAGAGATGAAAAACTTGAGGGAAAAATGAAGGCGCTCTGTTATGTCGATGACGCAACCCGTACACATAGGCGAGACGAGCCATCAGCAATTTGTGTTTTTTTCAATCGCGGGCGATCTTCGATCGGTGGGAGCGGAGAGCAATTTTTCGGCTCCATTTGTTTTCATTGGATTATACCGTTTGTTTTTTCTTTCATTTTTTTTTTTTTTTTTTCACGCAACAATAAAACCAGAGAAAAGCAATCAACGTCGTCGACTCTGTTTGCGCGTATAGCACGCCCACATGTGCACAGATATTATAAAAAACAAATAAAACAATCGAGGGAATAAAAACAATTTCCCCGGACAGTTCCGTCCTGTTTTTCCACTTTTCGGTGAAACATGAAAAAGAAAAAAAGAAAATAAAACAAAATCAGTGGACGTCAAAACGATCGCGTGCCAAGCCGTGATGAAAAACAAAACAGAAAAAAAAAGGGTAAACAGACAGTTTTAATTTTCCCTCGTGCGCAACGCGTTGTACAACTCCAGCTGGTCAAAGCTTTCCCCGACACTTGCCACACGTATACATACACCCACCCACTGATTGACATACCAATCACCGGTCGCTCGATCTTTTTTTGTTTTTGTTTTGCCCCTCCCGCGTCATTTCTCCCGCGACGAGGTGCGAATTATTTTGACGCGGAATTTAATTGATTCGCCCGGGAAATTGAAAAGCGCTCTCTGGCCTCCCGCGGAAAGGCCATTGTTGCGCCGTGTACAAGCCCTTCCCTACCCCCGCAAATGACTTTGTTCGAGGGTCCGATAGAGGAGTTTAATTACGGGCGCAGCTGCAAGGCCGAGGAAAACGAGCTTTTGCTTCCGAGGCTTCGTGAAAAAGGAGCTCCTTTTCTTCATATTTTTCCGTTAATGAACCCTGTGTACAACGGGGCTGTACTCTGTATAGGGTAAACTTTTTTTTTTTTTTTTTTAATTATTAAAATTACCAGTTGGTACGCAATGACGTGGAATAGCGGTATCGAGCGAGCTTATTCGGAAGATTATTCGCGAAAAAAACAAATTTCGTTTTGGAGGGGGAAAGAAGTATAACGATCGGCTCGCCAGGTGTTCTGTTTCCTGTTTCTTTTTTTTTTCTTCTTCTTCTTCTTGGGAAAAAGAAAGAGCGGAAATGTATGATTTTTCACGGTCTGGCGTATATTCATTTGGGCGCGTATGGTAAGTCCGATGGTATTTACGGCGCGCCGAGAGTGAACATTCGCGGCACGTGCGCCCGAGCTTTTTCGATCCCTCCCCACCAGCTGCTCTGCGTATAATCCGTCGATACACGGTTGGTGGTCCCTCTAGTCCGTGACTTTTCTCATCGAAAGTTTGGCCAACATAATCGTGCTTTTCTCCCCGTTTGACGGATAACGAGCTCCATCTCGAATGTAAATTACATCGTAATGCGATCTTGTGGTCGGATGATGAGGTTTTAGAGCAAGGGTTATTGGCACACGAGTACACCCGTTTCATACGTCGGGATTGGGTACTATAATGCATTCGGGCCATTGCCCGTGATTTTACTTGAACCCTGCACCGGCCCTGTCTAATTGCCCCGCGTGTACCTATACGTGGATATTCCCCCGTGCCGAGTTCATTATGTATCCAACCGAGGCTCTTTCTCCCGATGCTGCAGTGCAGACGATACGTATGGTGTCCTAATAAATTCATGCTTATGCGCTCAAAGTACCTCTAATGGGTTATCGATCAGTGGCGTAGTGGCTTTTCCGCTTTATGTGTTATACATGTATACATCGCTACATGGGCGTAAAAACTTTTTAATGGTAAAATATTCCGAGGTTTTCGACAAGATTACCATACATTATCTGGGGAACGATGTCGCGTGTCAAAATGATTCTTTTAAAGGCCATTCCAGCCCCGCGGAGATTCGACTTTACAACTTGTAACTCCCGTTCAAGTACAAAGTTTGATTAGTTTTTACACGGCGCCATCCTGTTTCGGCTCGAAAAGCCAGGGCAGAAATAAATAAAGCTTCCGGGCTCTCCGAGCCGAATGATGGGAAAAAAAAAAAATTCGCGCGTAGCCCATTTTCTTGGACCATTGGCTGGTGAAAATAGTCTTCTCCGAAGCGCCGCGAGCAACGCCCAAGTTGGCCATCAATGACCCACCAGCAGCAGATCGTAGCTTAAACTAGGGGCATCTGGAAGCCATATTATTCGACCCGAAAAACGCGTCCCCTCGCCATCAACGCTCTTGTAACACCCATAGTCACCTACAAATGTGTGCGCGTAAACGACGCCGATGATGAATAATTGATCAACTCCGCGCAAGGACATAAAAAAAGACACACACAGTTAGGTACGGTTAATTTTTGTCGCCAAATACGATATAACAATCAATCGTCCAGCTCTCCGTTGGATTACTGTGAACGAATAGTTGTAAATGTACTCTCACGGATAGATATACAGCAATTCACGCGAGTAGAAATTACACATGGAGCGAGAGGGAATTGCCTGGACGGAGATTTGGGATTCGAATGAATGCAAACGATCCTCTCGCCACGGGACTACCGATCTCTCTCGCGCCGATTTACATGCAATTGCCTCCGTTGAGCTTTTCTTCTCCCAAACCATCGTTTGTTTCTTCGTTGCTCATCCACCTGTCGAGTTAAACTTCGAGAATCACTTTGCGGGTCGTCAAAAGCATACAAATTTGCCATTTCCTTCGGAGAGAAAAAAAAAAGAAAAAAAGTACACGTACGGAGTCTCAACTCTATACGTCCCATTGAGCCCCCTACCCCTCGATAATATTAGCCTCGCTCGCGGTGCACTCGAGGAGAGGGCCCTCCTTGTACACGCTCGTCGAGCAACCGCGCGCCCGTGTAATTACGGCGTGTGTATGGCTATTGCGCGCGTGCGCCCCTCACGCGGCACTTGGTTCGTTCATGCGGTACTCCATTCATTAGAGGGGCCGCTGACGAATGTATACACGTATACGTGTGGTTTTCTTCTCCGTACGCCGCTGTTTGTTTCACTTCTGCGCGTACACACGTGGAGTGTGCGCGCGATGACGCCTTCCGCGGAGCTCATTAAACGCATATTGTTGGGCCCTCGTCGCCGCGTCTTATTGTTCGGGTGCACAATACGACATGCAATTGTATGCAATTGTACATTTACGACGCAAAGAGATACAAATATCATGCAAGGACGTACCGCAGTATAGTCCCGTCGTTTCGAGTAGTGATGGGTATTTTTAAAATACATATAGTCACGTTGAGTGCGCTGTATTCATGCGTGATCGGTAAGTCCCCAGTTGTTATATCATCGACTGCCGAACTTTGACGGGAAGTAGAAAGTTTCTCCTTGCCCACTCGAGAATTCCTCCGTGCGAAAGTCCAATCAATTATTCATCTTTTAATATTTTTTTTCACTCGAAACATCCGTACCCCAGCATCATCCCAATGTTTTGTTTACCCAGCTCCAATCAACAAAGTTGTACCACTGTATACGTCTTTGATCGAGGGCAAGTTTGGCACAGTCATCGCTCTCAAGGTGTGTATACACTCCTACGGAGGCAGGGGTCAAGCACCCACTCAGGCTCCCCTTTCGCAGGACAACTGATGTATATAAATAGACAAGATGTCCAAGCTAGCCGTGCATTCTCCTCGTTACGTTGTCAATATTCCGATCCCTCCCTTCCTCTTATCTCCTTGCTTCTTTACTGTGTTCTCTCTTGCCTCTCGCTACATTGACGATTTCACTACAGAGATCGATTGGACCTACGAAGGAAAAAAATAACGTAGTATGCATGAGTACTAAACGACATTGTGCAAGAAATACTTGCGCATTCGTTACACGAGTTATTTATATATGTATATTTAAAAAAAAAAGCCTAGCTTATAGTCAACCATAAATAAAACCGTTTATTCGTCAAGTATACAAATAATGACATAGAGTTGAATTTAAACAAATTTTGGTTGTGGTGAGAGAGAGTCACGTAAATTAGTTGGAAAAATTTCGGTTTCTCGCGTTGAATCGCGATGCCCGAGCCAAAGTTTCGAGCTGTTGGTTTTGAGTTACGCAATCTAATTTTATAGTTACATTCGTATACATTCCCGGAATCCAAACTCGTTTAAAAAGTTAAATCTCGAAGCTAACAAGTTCAACTCGGAATAAAACGATTATTTAATCGAGGGTAATTTAAACTTTCTCCCACCTATAAAAATCATCTCAGAGAAAAACGTTATACAGTTTAAAGCAAATTCTTTTCCCCGTATGTATCCATAAGTGGCAATTTAAACGCAAAAGGCAACACTATCTCCCCATCCCCGATTCATCCGCGAAGAAGGACCAAAAGCGTGGGTGGAAGTAAGAGTGTGTATACAAACGACAGCGACCACAACATGTGTACGGAGGTGGTCGTGATTCATTGGCCGATCGCTGCCCGCTTGCACCTTACTTGTACCTCATCCCACGCGCGGCGATTTCTCTTGACCCTCCCCGCGCCTCACGTCTAATTGTGCAGATAAGTTCTCGAAGGGCCGGTGGGAACTCATTGTCCTTTTGTACCAACCGTTTATGGAGATCGTTAGTTTCGCGCATAGTGGATACGGTATGAGGCTAAGGTTTGTTCGTTTCATGCATAGTTTATCGAGTTGTGAACTCCCATGTGGAGGGTTTGGTGAAAAAAGGAGCAATCGTTATAAATAAATTGGCTCTGGCGACGGTATAGCCATTTCGAACTCGTGATTTTTCACCGAGGCGTCGTGAACAAAAATACTTAACGTAAGGATGAACTTGACGAAAACCATTGATACCATGAAATAATCAGTTTCAGCGTCTCGTTGGTGCTGCTGGCGTGCGGCTGGGCGATTACTGCCGATGCCACGCAGAACTTCTTCAGCGACAAGAAAGGTGAGCCACTGATCTCCAAAGTCAACATTATTTGTATATATCGTATATGTACTGTATAACGCATAAACAGCTTACAAGGAGAGAGGGAACAATTTTACAGCGGGATATTTCCCAGTACGGAAATCTCGAAAGATTTACTGGCTTCCCCCCCCACCCTCTAGCGTTTATCAGAGAAAAAAGAAAACCGCGGAAACCTCGGTCCGGAGGATAAACGAGGCCCTTGGGATCCGTGGTGGTATACATCTACTCCTCTGCGGGCGCTTGTGGCACTTTTTGAAGAATTCCCGGGCATTTAATTAGAGCAGAGTAGGGCCACGGAGCGGTGTATAAGCCAACCGCCCTGTAATTCACGCATTTTAATGCATGCATAATTAAATCGCCCGGCTCGAAGAGCATTTCCCAGGGCTGCCGTTGCGTGTTTCATCTACGTGAGAGATGAAAAATTTAGCCCCTGCCACTCGGAGATGTTCACTAGAAAATTGTATCTTTTTCTTGTTAAGAGGACACGAGGAGCATATGCACTGCTTTCGAGTATGTCTGGCCAAAGTACCACGCTCAGTGAGTGATCGACTCCGGAGAGTTTAAATTCGAATGGTAGCGGGATGAGGAAAAATGCGAATCTCGAGAATACTCGCGTACGCGGGAACAGCGACTGCTCACTGGTTTATTTCGAGAAACTTGTGGGCACGCGTTGAAAGCGACCAAATTTTACGATACCTATACTTACTCGCGAAGCGGATTTCGCGCGCTAATAGTGTCATCGGGGGAGCCGAAGCCATTAATCACGACGCGGTTTGGTTGACGAAAAACTAACGTTGATGGGTATGCATCGCGGAAAGTTTTCTCGTATACAAAACTCGTTTAAATTTGTGGCACAAAGTTTACGGGCCAACGATAAAGATGCTGTCGCTTAAAGGTACACGAAAAGTTACGGCAAAGAGCGAGGAAACGTGTACATATTGTTTTGAGCTGATGACGGTATGTACACTTTCTGTTTGCGGATGAGTCACTATTGCACTGATAAAGTTTTTTTCACCAGTCCCATGGGTACGTTCGCTTGAAAAATAGTGCACAGCGGAAATAAAAAAAAATTAAAATTCATTGTACTGCTTTTGTTTTGCATCTTCATGTAAAATTTACAGAACTCATTTGTACGCATTTTTTACCACCGAATATCATTATTCCCTGTGCAAAGTCCTACTCTGAAATACAGACGTAGGTACACGTACAATTTTTCGCATTCCGAGCATTAAAAATTTTAAAGTGAGAAACGCAGCGAGGTGTGACCAGCAAACTCCTTTGCAAATCAGTGTGTGTGTGTATAACAGACAGTCGAACGCGAAATTCGGCAAAACTCACGTAACCCGGAGCCGGTGGAGTTTCCTCAAAGAAAACACGCCGCCACTCGACCCGTTTCAGTTTCCAGCTCCCATCCCCCAGTGCTGGAAAAATTAGCGCTCGAAAAGCGGTGCCGGGGCCACACAACGCGAGAACGAGCCATTCCCGCGGGACGCGGATACGACGACGCGTGAAAAGAGACGCGGGATTCTAATAGAACGAAAACACCACCCCCTGCTAGCGTAGCTGCACGCAGAGAGATCCCCTTGGATTCGGGGGCAGAGCTGTTTCCCCTGCCCCCTCGGCCGCGCTAATAAATATTCATTGTTAATTAAAATCCAGCGCAACGCCTGGACCACCCGGGCTTTTTAATATTTATCGCACTCCAGTATGGAGAGATTAAAATTTTTTTTGTTTTTTTGTTTTCGTAAGGATTTTCGCGATTTTTTCCACGAGATTGTAAATTCAGACGACTCATTCCGCATGATCCTCACGGGCGAGTTGACGCATGTACATTATAACGGGTATACATATATTTACATCGGAGTTACCGCTCCACGCTTTTTTTTTTTTTTTTTATTCTCACTCGGTGCATAATAAGAGAGTCAAGGTGAAAAAGTCGACTGCGATTGATCTACGGCTCTGTTGTTTCTATCGGTTGCAAATATAATTGCGGTGCCGTGATTCACGCATTGTTTCGTGCTTAATCTATTTTTACTCCGATCCGGCCGCGACGGCTGATGGTTGACGTTGTACCGATACGGTAGCCGTTGGAAAATTCTCTGTTCAAAGATGCAAGAAAAAATCACGGGACACGAGCAAGAGAGCCTGCATGGGGGGATATATAACGTAGGCGCTCGTGTCGGATCGTTTAATATGTGCGGCGCGCGCGAGAGCTATATGCGTGTACTTACATGGCTTCGCGCAGCCTCACTGGCTTAACGGCGGGACTTTCGGGATCGAGATGCGAAAAACATACGAAATCGCGGGCACGTGATACAGTTCCTTGGCACGCGGAACAGGGGGGTGCAGACGTATTGGGAGGTGGCGCACGTGCTCGGCAAGTACAAAGCCCCCCCCCCCCCGTTGGTATGTACTTTTTGCCTCGTTTCCCCGCACTGCTGGGTATATACCCATCTACCGTTCGTTACCCTTATTTTTCTTAAATGCATTTGCATCTTGGCTCCACACTTAGCTTCTTCGCTGTCGTTTCGATGAATATTTTTTTCTCTCTCTTTGTGTTTTATTTGTTGCAGTGGGCAAGTCGGGCCAAGGTGTAATCGAATCGGGGGTTTTATCGTATCGGTCACGAGGATCTTAAAGATGGGAGGAGATGGGATATCGAAGGGGGAACATACCTCCCTTGCATTAATGAGGCTCGGCTTCATGATGTAAGAAATTGAGAAACTCATCAATTTTTTTTTTTTTTTTGTAAATGACATCATAGTAGGTACACATACGTAGGAAAAAACGTTTGCAGGAAAAAAAAATAATGTACGAATATTCTTTTAATGCACAATACGTTAAAAGATTATATGTTACCGTATAATCAGTTTGAACGACGAATCTGTAATTAAATGTTGCGCGTCGACAGATTCTATTAAAATGCAAATGATGTGGTTGGTCGGTAATTCTATATATTCGTAAATAACATAAAGGCTTTGGATTACCCGAGCAACTGCCGAACAAACGGACCCAGTAATAAACGCGAAATTATATCTATTGGTTTCTTCACGTCACAGCTGTTAATTAGAGACTACACATGCACACATTTGTAAAATACTAGAATGGACGATGAAGATTTTTTTTTTCTTTTTCTTACATTATTTTGTTTAAACAAAATAAAACCATGTTTATTCGATGAAAATGCATCAGTAAAACAACACCGGTGGGAAAACCCCTTTGTTCAAGCAAGAAAGAATAACGGAACGGACAAGGGAAACGAACTTTGTACACAAACTGGTTTTCGATGTCAATTTGATCGGTAGCGCCTAAGGGGAATCCCCGGATACAGAGGGTTAACGCAAAAAAGCGAGAAGCACCAGCAAAAAAGCGAAACAGAGAGAAATAAAGGTATTTGCGTCCGAATGCACTCGCGCGATGGGGAGCGAAAGCGATACACGCTTTTAGCGTCGTTGGCGTTGTTCTTTTCTTTTAACCCCCCCCCCCCTCTCTTTCTCTTTACTTTTTCGTGCTCTCGAATTTTAACGCTTCAGCGTGAACGAGTTACTTTTTGTCGTCACTTTTGCACGACCTTTTTGTTCGGTCGATACACTATACGTTACTCTTTTCCTACTGGCTCATTTTTGAACTTCACCTGGAATAATTCCGGTTCTTACAAGTTTTTTTCTCTCGCTCTTTCCGTCTACGTTTACGAGCAGTGTTCAGCGAGCGATCAAATTTAAAAAAAAAAAAAAAAATTCCCCGCGTCTACTCTTCGGAGAACATTGGCGGATTAGAGCAGAGGAAAACTTTGCTACGGCACACTCAAACAGCTCACATCCCCGAGGGGAGATGTCGAGTAGTCGTCGTCATCCTCGGGTCCCACAAGAGTTGAACTTTGTTTGTTCTTTCGTTACCTTGTACACGTGTATACTTACATACGTACGCTTCAATTCGTTGTCACTATGATACTTAGGTATTCGTTAAAAATTAAATAGCAATGATAATAAAAAAAAAAAAATAAATAAAAAATAGAGATTTAACACACATTAAACGTGAAAATTATTTTATATGTCTTTCGTTGACAAGTTAATAAATGCAATACAAACGCAATCAGTTAATCGCGTATACGTACGTTGCTGGGTAATGGGGCAATAGTTGGATTTGAGTAATTGAAATCGATGAAAGAACCAGTTTAGCGCCCGAGTTGTTGGTAATCGTGAGATCGAAGGACTATTAACAAGCAACATTCTTAGAACGGGCAGCTGGTATTTTTACAGTTTATTGAATTCTCTGAGAGATTCCAAAAAAAATTAGAAAACAAGGAAAAAATAACTCTTTGAAGTGCTAGTATATTTGCACCTTTGAGTAATTTTTCACTCAAAAAAATATACTTTTCTCTCATTCACTGAAAGATAATTTTTTATGGACAAAATTTTGCGTCAACCAAGTCCGAGCTTCGAAATTCCAATGCACTGCAACTAATCCAAGCAGCTGTATCTGTTTTCACCAGCCCCAGATTCCGTTCGCCCGACCAAAAAAGCTCCAACCCCCCAAAAGCTCTTTGCCATCAATCTCTCGCTGCATCGTAAAAATCCGCCGTACTTCGCCACCCCTGAAACCAAAACCCAAACTGCAAATCAGAGCGCCACACCAGCAGGGGCTTTCTCACCTGTAGCTAGAATAAACAAAGGAGCCGCGATCAGAGGGGTATAACGACTGTACCGCGAGAGCTTTTTTCTCCAGCTGACGATCGTGACGGTGTTCTTTATACGTAGGTATGCGCTTGTTATCTCGCCTTTGCCTTTGTCCCGAACAAAAGGCTCGTAAACAAAAACGGGCCACCGATAGCCACGGGGCCGTGCTGTTTCGGTGCATTGGGCTCGTGATCCACATCCTCTGGCTTTCTCCCTACGTATACGAGTGTGAATGTGCACATATGGGTCGCTTCGACCACGACGACGAGTCTGTTCTCGGGAATTTTAGATAAAAGTTTTTCCCGCTTTGAAAATTAACTGCGCTCTCTGCGGTCTTTTTGCACAATGTGTGGGCACAAGGGGCAACTGGAGGTTTATTTACTTTTAGGCGATCGAGGTTTTTAGCGGGTCCGTATCACTCTTGGTCTCTCACTCCATATTTTTTGTTTCAGCGTTATTCAAAACGCACAAACGAATGTTCAAAACTACAACGTTGTAAAATTGTCTGTGAATCCACTGCGGTTTGCCCCAGAGATGATCCGACTTCCCAATTACCCTAGATGTACATAACGGGACGTGATTATCCCCAACATCCACTGCAGTAACATTTTCCGGAAAAATTTCTCAGTGCGCTCGATGGCCTCTAATCCGATTAAATTTCCAAGCGGACAAGCGCGATAATTACGCATTACCAGGTATACAATATTCTCCCTTCCGCTTCCGTCGTCTCCCCGGAGTCATGCCTCACTTTTCGCGCAACTACATATTTCAGAACCCTGCGTGCAACGCGCTCCACTTGCCTTCACTGCTGGAAAACACACCTTCTTCCCCTGTCACGTTCTCGCGCATCTTTCTTTCGCCGTGTTTTTTCTGTCGGAGACACACATTCCCCCCCCCCCTTCCCCCACGTTTCGGCAGTGGCTTATTTTTCTCGCCCTCGCGACTCACGTTCAAGTTATCATCTGCATAAACGTGCGAGGCGGCATCAGCTTCATTTAGATCGCGCGAGTGAATTACGGCGTGAGATAATAAACCAGCGCCGCTCGGGCTCTTGGGATCTTGCAACACTCGCTCGGTATCGGGTGTTCGTTTCGCGGCATTATCTTGTTTATTTCCATGCATTTATGACTTTTTTTTACAGCTCGGGTAATAGTGATTTACGTACGTTTTCTTTTTTGCTTTTGTTTTCAATTACGCGGACAAGGCGATTTATCGTGAAATCAAATGGGTTGCAAAAAACAAAAAGGTATAATTACATGCGCTGTGCGAGCTCGCGTTTTTTGTTTTTTTTTTAATAAGACTTGTCGATGCCAGCCTTCGTTTTTGCTTTTTTCGAAAGCACTAGACGACGTTAGTTGCGAGATGGAGCATATAAATAATAGTAAAATCGTGGTTGACGATTAGTGCGATTTTCATTAAAATTTTCTCGGCGTATGGTAAAATCCGTCGAGCTTTCGCGAAATCAAACCACCCCCCCCTAAAAAAATACGATAAATTCGAAAGCCATCAACAATTCGGGGCTCTCAAAAATTCACCTCCCTACTCGACCCGGCAGAAAATGAACAGCTTCACCAGAGGCCCTCGAGGACTTTTATATAGTACCCCCCTCCCACGGTAGCAGTAGCGCAGCTGTTGAGCTCAAGGGTGCTGGACGATGGGATGCCAGTTAAATATTTGCGCGCGAATTCGTGCCTCTCTCGGTTCGACTCTCCCTCCACCTCCTCATCCTTGAGAGCGAGTTGTTGTCTCCGCTGACCAAATGCAAGGACTACTCCGTATTGCACTTTATTTGCGACGGGGCCTTTTTTTAATTTGGCCTATATTTTCGCGGGACAAAGTTGGAATATAATTGCAGGGGATAAAAGGCGATCTCGGTTCAGCTCTCTATCTACTTATTCTTTTTTTTTTCGTTAAATGAAAAATCTCCAACATTAAGATTCTTCATACTGTTTTCATTGTAATTTTATTGCGTAATTGAATTGTAATTTGAAAATCACAGGATGTCGGTCAATCGGTCCTTTACATTATCAAACGCATGCATTTTTGGCAAATCTGTATTTTAGTCCAATCCCAAGCCTCTTCCTATACAGGATAGAAAAAGACCAAATATCAGCACGACCCCCGTTTGGCCGGCGACGAAAGTTTTCTCGAGTAAAAAGTGAGAGCACATCAGAGGTCAGCCACCGATTCCCCGCAGAGCTGAACGAGCAGTGTAGAAAAACTAAGTCAAGTTCGAGCCCCTATATTCTCTGCTGTAATTTCGTCGCAGCTGTACAATAAATACACGCCGATCCTTGGCAATCCAACCAGACAATACCACACTTTTGCTTCGCACCGCGGAGCTATACTCAGTCGGGGTTTCGTGCAAGTCACAGGGAAAGCGATAAAAAGCATACGTATGTTAAATGCGGTACTCTTTTTGTCGTGTACGTCACCAAATGGTCCATTCGAGTCGAGAGCAACATTAAAAAACTCGCATCGTCTGAAGTGCCGTACTCGGTAACCGAGAGATCTCGACCGTACCGATCTCGATAAGCCAGAGTCAACTTATAATCCGTGAAACGTGGAAACTGTTAATCTCGTGCAAATTGCGTAGCATCGTCGTGAGACGCGTATATACCTTGTACGCGCGAATGAAAAATGAAACACCAGTGGCACAGCAGGTGTCGGAGGATACCGATTTCTAATCTCCCGGCGCTCGGCTATATAGCCGCGCAGTTCCACCGATAAGGCACGTACTACCGGCGACGCCTGGCCACAGACCGCAGATCTACCCGAGCTGATATCACCTCAACGACTCGCCATGAATTTGCATACATGTACATATACATCACCCTCGCACGTGTGTGCATACATGCGCGTCAAGGACGACGACTCCTGCCTTTTGCACGCCTGGCCTCCCTACCGCGACCTGTCGGACGGATTGCGTGAAAACGTATACACCAGCGACACGTGCATCATGGGAACAACGTCTCAATCGGCTATGAATATCGAAGCATTTTATTGACTGCGCTTTATACGTACGATTGGATCAATGAGTCAACTTTGACGTTTTTATTGACGACGATCGATTTCTCATACATATTACTCACATTACAGACATGCGAGTGCGAGATCTGTCGTATAATTTTGCGCTATTGTCATTGTCGTCTCTCATTATGCGCTAAGTTTTTTTTTTTTTTTTTTTTTTTTTTTTGCCATCTTTCCCGTGGTACATGTAAAGCTCACGTCGCGAGGTGATCCATTGTCATTCGGCGCTATTCTGGTACGTGCATCCATGTGGCTATTAAAAAATTCTCTCTTCCGTTCAAGGATGCCGATAATCACCTCCGACAATAGAACTGCGCCCAATGCAATTTTATGATCAACAAGACACGATGTGGAGTTACTCGTGGCTGTCCTACAACAGGTATAATGTGGCTCAAAGCCCGTGTAACATCGTAAACAAACCGACCGAAGGATCAACCGGTCCGAAGCGGCTTAATTGATAAATCAGCGGGGAAATTAATAAATCAGCCACGGTCAACAGCGAAACTCGGTCCCGCAAAACTTTACCCTTGCTATAAATAATATATACGTATACCTATACTATACCTACTTTGTTAACTTTTCCAACATTTGCGTCAAGTCACTGGGTCTCGTACGTATTTCAGTAAACGCAATCAAAATTGTTTCCTCAAAGGTACCTATACCTCTCTTAAAATCTCCAAATCGAGTAAGACATCCGAGCTCTCTTCCTTGTGGTCGATAAATAAACTTCAGCTCGGCAAACGCGATGGTCGAAAGTTCGAGGGAGCACAGCAGCCCTTTGCCGGACGAAACAGAGTCCGTGTGACCCTCGTCCTCACCAACCCCCTCTTGAACGCAGTGGAGGGCCGATCAACCCTCATGTCGTCGCAAGCACACGCGCGCGCCACGTCGGGGAGTACGACGACGTCTGTAGTCGAAGACGGCTGCAGCTAAGCACGCGTCTCACGAGTTGCCGTATTTGGGTATACTGTTGTTGTTGTTGTTGTTGTTGTTGCACACGTGCGAGTAAGCACTGCTACACCAACTGGGTTGTTAAACGCTCCGATGGCCCCTGCACCCGCGCGTATACATATTATACTAATGTGCCGTGCATGTGCCGCGATTTTGTACGCCCCAGAGCCGAATATTAGGAAATATTAATCGTGGCTGCTATTAGCACGGCTGTCCGCGCTCTACTGTTGCGCCGATGACATGTGTATACTTGTCTGGGGTATTGGGAATTTGATTTTGAAACAATTGCACGTGCTCCTCCGTACGTTATCCGGGAAACCCTATACCGTCGTCTTTCCCAAGCAAGTACGGGTACTGTGAGGAATTCCTCAAACACGCACAACTCACCTTTAAAGCTGGTAGCTTAAATTTACATTTTTATCAATAACAGCACCCCCGCGCGAGGTTTAATATTTTTTACAGCTAGAATCCTTACCGATCGAGGTGGGAAAACGAAAAAAACAAAGAGTTACAGACAGACGAGGGAAGCAGGGGCAAGTGTCGAGAGAAAGAGAAAGGGATGTGGAAGCTTTTGCCGCGAAATATTCGGAGGTGGAGGAAGTCGGCGCTCAGCTGTACACGGGCCAATTATACGCGCGAGATGAGGTTGTTAAGGCGGCGCGGAAAAGAGAAAAACAAAACGAGCATCGCTCGCGCGCGGTCATTAGAAGCTGGCGCGTTGCCGGGGTAATTTTCCACCCTCTGCCGCTCGTGGATGCTGGTGGGGGAGGTACGAAAAAGAAAAAGAGCTCGGCACGAGGGGTCGGCCGTCGTTTGGTTGAACGCTACATGTTTTTTTTTTTTTTTTTTTTTTTCGTTTCCCCCCTATGCTCTCGATCCGCGAAGCGTTTAAGGGCGATGTATCTATAGTGCCCTTGGTGGTTTATAGGTATGTACTATCCGTCACGAGAGAGCGTCCACTGTTGATAAAAGTTTCCATCGGTGGTGAATTTGGTTTGATTTAGAGTTTCTTCCCGGCGATTGTGTATACATGTAAGTGGCTGAAAATTTCCTTTCGGCGAAAAGAGCAGCGCGAATTTCGAAGGCACTCTCCCGCGTCTTTTATGGCCGTGGGTGAGCAAGGAAGAAGGAGGCCGGAGCCTCCTAGATAAGAGTTTGAAATTGGAAGGAGCCCAAGAACTTTGCTCGTTGATCTCCCGTAGTTAATTGCAGCTTCGATGTAGCCCGCGCGCCTTCTTCGCCCGAGATAGCCATTTCTTTTTTTTTTTTTTTTTTTTTTCTTTTCCGGTGATTTTCCGCGAAAAAGAAGCACCTAATGGGGTACCCGGTCTTTGCATGATTGCAGCTTTAATTGCGCTGGTCTTTTGTTTCTTGAATTTATGAGCCCCCCTTTTTTTTTCTCCAACATAAATCAATCTGTTCACACGTGTATGCTTTGATAGTGCGAGATACTTTAATATTTATGTGTCGTAATTACCACGAGACATTATTCCATATCTTTGAGAAATATTTCGTTCCTTACATAAAAAGTGGAGGATTTATCGAGTTTTGGTGTGATTTTCAGTACAAACATTGGTAGACGAGGAATCTCAAAAATGGCGGGAAAAAAGAAGAAAAAAAAAGTAGCCACCAGAATCGAGATACCATGAGAACTAATGATAAGGTCAGCCGCATAGGTGGTAGTAGACGGACGAGCGCTCGAAAAAACACCCGTCGATCTCGTGGGCAATAAATCCTCGAATCGTGACGTATCAGGAGTGTCGACTTCTCTCCGCTCCGATTTGCTCGGTTGTACCGAACTTGCTGAATGACTGATTCTTCAGCTACCGCCCGGCAAAACGTGTACCAACTAGCACGCGCTTGGAGAAGACGAACGAAAGAACGAAAGGGAGATAATCGAGAGGTTTGAATACCAATTTTCCCGGGAATATATCCGTGAGATATTACCGAGTCGTTTGTTTCAGGTTTTTGCCCGATTCTCCCGCTTTTCTCTACTCCACGCCATTTTTCAGCTGCTCTGCTTTTATAGGATCTGCCTCTCTTGTTTGCCTTTACCACCAACCCCCGTTTTTTTAACTTCAAATTTGAAGTTTCTCATTTATTTTTTCCCCCTGTTTATAATACTACAGCTATCGACTCGTGCCCAGCAAAATTTCCTAGAGTATTTTTTCATAAAACTTCATTATTCGGTGATGTGCCGTCTTCAAACCATTTTAATTCCTCTAATCGCTGGATCAGCCTGTCTGACCAACAACGGGCATCATCTACTTCCAAATGCATTGGCCATGCCATAAGGCTGGAATTACTCAATAGCTCAAAGATTAGACGTAGTTACACAACACTTATAGGTAGTGTACGTCAAATGGCCCGATCGAAACGGCCCTTCTCGGAAATCTCCCTTTCGGCTCTCAGTCGCTCTCGCCATACGGGAACGTTAATTAGACTTTGATTCCGTCGTATCGGCCATTTGTCCTTTCTCAAACGGACAGATGAGCCAGTTATCTACCGCAGCATAAAACATGCGCGCGAAAGCTCGAGGTATAAGAGGGCCCCCTCTTAAGGCGCGGGCCGGCCCCGGAGGGCCATTATTTGGAGATTTAGTGAAAACCGGGGATAAGAAATAGGAAAGAAGGGCTTCGTAACTCACAGCCCGCGGCTTACTTACAGCTCCGCATGAAATCTTGGGCACATTTTCCCACCTCTGTCTTCCTCTCCTTCTTCTCATCTCTCTCTCTCTCTCTCTCCCTTTCTTTCTTCCTCCGATACTCGCGTTGCGTGTTTTCGCTCGAGCAAGGCTGCTTAGCCCAGTAAGTCTTTCTAATTTCTTCAAATTTCTTTCACTTCCCCCAGCTAATTGCCTTTTAAACTTTCAAAGCGCCGCTCGTAACTTCCCTTCGATCCGGGATGAAAAGGAAAAAAAGTGCGCAGGGCTGCTTCTTTCCTTCTTGTTTGTTTTACTCCCTGCTTCTTTTGAACTCCGATGGACTCGACCACTTTTTATTTACTTTGGCTTTTCCCTCCTTTTTTTTCCGTTTACCTTCGACCCAAATGCAATTACACGTTATAAACGCTTTTCCCGTGGGAAAAATAAAGGTAAAGCATTATATCTAACTGGTTATATAAGGCTGCTACGTTTTTTCCTTCGATTTGGTATTCTCCGGGTGCAGGGAGACTTTACGGGGGTGCGTAAAACCAAAAGGACCCCCTTTTTCTTTTTTCCATAGTATTTTTCCCTAGCTCCTGCCGAAAAAACCATTTTCATATTTTCCAAACAACCCGCAAACCATACGAATTTCGCGTTGGTGAACAATAGTATCGCGTAATATTGTTATTCTGCAAAAGCACAAATAAGAATTTCCCTTTTGTGGCTCTCAGAATAACGATTCGAATAAATATTCAATTTTTTCCATTTTACCATCCATACCGCGCTCTCGGGGGAGGGGGGCTTCTCCAACACGCAAGCTCACCGTAATCGCTCCTGTATCTGGACCAAAGCCGGGGATGCTTTACACTTTATGCATTTGTAATGTAATCCATGCGTGGGGATATATGTATATGTTCCTCAGCCCTAAAAGCTCGCATTTACGGATGTCTTATTCATTCGCGTACGAGTGCGCCATATTTTTAAAAGTATCGTACTTTTTTTTGACATTAATTTCAATTTTCCGGTTAATCGCCTTTGCCGTTTGATTAAAAACGGGAAGAAAAAGAAGGAAGGAAAGAACAATAGCCTTTGGCGCTTTTATTGTTTTCCTCACCCACGTTGCCGGGCCAGGATCGAGCTTTCCGCGGCTACATCGGCGCCATAAAATATTACCAAGGAGGCTACTTCTTCCTACACTCCACTCAGCCTCCCGTCCCTACCCGGGATTAAAGCAGAGAGCGCCGGGAGCCCTTCTAATGAAATCCTTTCTCTCCGAGGCTTCGCACTGGCAGGCTTGGATGCAATTTTCCCGCGAGTTTTTAGTGCGTGCAGGTAGCCGTAACTGTTGTTCCGATGGATCCTAGGAGAAATGTTCAATAACGCCTTTCGGAGGATCACCAATTTTCACCCTTCGCGTATTTTACGATCATTCCGAGGACCCGAGAAAAGCTCACCGTAATCAGCAACGTGAAAAGGGTGAAAAGTTATACGACAAGCTGTCCTTCGGAGAAAAAAAGCTCGACACAATCGATCCATCCTTTTCAACCCCTTGCTCGAAGAATTGCAAATTATATCGTCGGTGCAGCAGCTCTCGATTTAAAGAAGCGTCTTTGGTGGGAGGATTTATTTCGACGATGGCCGGGGACCCGATGGCACCGTGTATCTCACCAGGTGTCACACCGATTGGGTTCGCAATAGCTCGACGGTAAAATACATCTAATTAAGGGTCTCCTCCTCCTCCCAAGACCGCCATTCGGAATAATAAATTTCCCTCGGTTCATCCGTCCGACAAATAAACGAGCGGAAAGTCGAACGAGTGATTTTTGCGATACTCCTTGCTTGCTTGCTCCTTGCTTACCGAAAATCCGTCTATCTTGACTTTGATGCTCAAGCCTTCCTTAGCTCGCGTCGTTAATTAAACTTGTTTCGCCGTCCCAACTTCACATCCGGCGTGCTTTTCTCGCTTATATGCGGTACAAACAAAAGCCGAAGCTGCCGAGAGCAACGGCGTGTTTCGCGCTCGCGTACACGTGTAATACGCATTTTGATGCCTCGGGCGCACCCTCGTGCACCGACTTTCGCAAAGTTTGTAAGATCCGTGCCATATATATATACATATGTATGTTACATAAGATAAAAATACCCGAGCTTGCGAAATTCAAAGCGCGCATCCCTTTGTACCTCGGCACTACCGGGGTTGATTTCCAAATCGAGTTTGGAGGCGAGAAAATGCTTGCGATACGCCATTCCGTTTGCTTTTGGCGTGAAAGGAAAGAAAGTAAGAAGGGGAAAAAAAAAAAAAAGTATCTATGAGCGCGTGCGCTCGACATCGGTGCACTTTTCACGCGAGAGGATACACACCGCCTGTCAATAAAATCGTGTCGAAGGAACGGATGGAGTAGAGGAGAGCTGGGAGCCTTTTGTACCACGCCATAGCTTTGAAGGTAAGGACAGAACGAAAAGTGAATACATTTAAAAAAAAAAAAAAAAAAAAAAAATTGTCCCAGATCTGCAAGTAGGTACGGTATATGTACACACGGAGTAGCTTTGATTTTCCAGCATAACTCATGTACAAGGGGATTTCGGCGCCTTCGGCATCTACTTCGCGTTTACTGTTATAATTACAAAGGGCTGTACGTACAAACGCAAAGCCCTAGTGGCGCTTATTTATTTGTGTTTCAATCTCCTCCTCTCGTTGGAATCGTATTTTTAATTCCTCGGGAAATTGGATATTCTTCGAAGTAAAAAAAAAAAAAAAAAAAAAAAAAAAACAGAAAAGAGTTGAGAAGATGCAAAAGGAGCCGGGCGACGAAATCATGGGGATGAGAATAACTCCTGCCTTTGTATTTATTTATTTTCGGAGCAGAAAGAGGGGGGGATCGCAGTGCGGAGGAATCTTCGGGGAGCATCGGTTTTCTCTCGCCTCCGGCCGGTGGTGGTGGAAGCGTAGCTTTTTGGCCCTCGACGAAAAGAAGATGGGGAGGAGGAGGAGGAGGAGGAGGAGGAGGCCATGGTACATAGCTAAGCGCGAGTCACGTCGAAAATGGGGACGCGGTGACCTGCAGCGATTCCCCAGGCGTTTTTCGCTTACACTAGCTGCACACGTGCGGCCTTTATTGTCGTTGTCGCTTCTCTCCTTCTTCCACTGCTGAAGCTGTACCTTTGGCTTCCTTTAAGCTCCGCGTTATCGCTTAATCGCACCATTGAACTTGTTTCTCCGATCTTTCGGATCTTTACGGCTACTGTGGGCTAACGTTTTCTGTTTTGTATTTAAATGCCGTAGTTTCAGCTGAATTAATTCATCGGGGGCAAAAACAAAGGTGTCCTTGAGTTGCGAGGCCTTGGGGCGTATTTAAATGCATAGGCAAGCTCGAGATACAGAGCATCGGTGTTTTGAATTTTTCTACAGCTTTTCCTATGAATACAAAGGGGTTGGACGTATTCATAAATGTTTACGTTTTTCGTTGTGTGACCTGAGAATATGCACACATCGATAGAATTGATCTTTCTTTGTTTACAACATGAATAAAATATTTGGAATACACGTAGATGAGAAAAATTGGAAACATAAGCACAATGAGATCGAATTATTTTCTAGTGGTCAGTGGGGGTGGAGGTACTGTTTCTTTATTACACTGGAAATCGTTGAATCGGTTGAAACGTTTATCAACGCTACTTAAGGCACATATTAAGAAACATAAATTTTACATAGACTCTTAAAACACGAACCTAAACACACTTGAACTTACAGCGTAACAATAAAATTTTCAATCGACGGAGAAAGTAGAAAATTGTCTTTTCACGTGGACTCTTGTACGTAATACACTGGTGGCGATAGTAGTATTTGTAGTATATTTCACCACGTTAGTGGACGCAGGCAACAACCAGCCGATTACGTTTCGGCTGGAGCTCTAATTTCACACGGAGTCGTGCTCTACGTTATACACCTCGTGAGGATAACTGCAGGCACCGCCGAGAATTCTCTGGCCCAACACATATGTAATTGTATTACGCGAGTGCTCGGAGCTTCGAAGCTTGCACACTTGCCTTAAAAACTGACTTGATTTTAATTTTTGCTATTCGATTTAAATTTTAATTACATCATTTTTCATCTCGAATTATTGCTTGTCTGGTACTCAATACTTTATTGAAGCTTTCGGAAGACTTATCGGTGGATTTACAATAAAGCACAGCATCATCACAACACACGTCTCACACGTCAATTAAAAGTTGGGCTCCCCCACTTTAGCTCTAATTAGATTTTGCAAAGCTCTTAAAATACTTCCCTTAGTTTCCACGCTTCTATGGCTGGCTTATTTCGACTCACGCTGGTAATACCAGAAAACCAAAAGTCATCTCTGTACGTATATACCCCACAACCCTCTACAACTACAAAGTGTTCCGTATACGAATATTTTTGTCGTGCAACAAGACGCAGCCGAACGCAATCACCGACACGCTTCCTTGCAAGCTCCTTCGGATCCTCGTACAGGAGCGCGCTTCCCCGTCGAAAAGGCGCGTCTCTCGTTCTTCTCGCGCTGAAAGCAAACGCGAAGAACCGCGGCTGAAAGCTCGAACAAAGCACCGCGCGGGGAAGGCGCGATCCTCAAAGCTTTGCGGAGTCCCACTCGGAGATCCGCGGGAACAACGAGCAGTATACTCCCTAGTTGTTGCGCGGAGGAGCTCCCGCTTCGGCCCAATTAACGCGGCTTCTCCGGTTCAGCCATCTCCGGTGTGGATTGTGTGTATATACACGTACTAGCTCCATGGATTCTCTCCCAGAAGATGTATCATGTATAAGTATAGCTTGAGAGAGAGAGAGAGAGCTTTTGAGCGCAACGTTGCATCACTCTGTTCTTTGATGCGTTTCATCTCGCCCTTTCTTGGAGCTTCGTTTGATTTCTATTGTTTCTTTATACGCAGATCGGTGCATTAGACCAGTAAAATGTTGCCCAGTTTTCTGCGCAGTCAATATCAAAGCCAAATCATTTTTTCATTTTATTACTATTGGTTTCATTTTTTTTTCTCCATCAAATCTTAGGTATATTAAAGTTCATTTGTAAACTGTTTCAAATACAATTGCTGCAAATAATGTCAAGTACTGTTTCGTAGCTAGTAATTATAAAAAAATGTTGTTCTAGCAACAATAGGACTTTGTATTTTTAGATAAAAAATTATATACCGCGAGTGAAAACAGTTGTCGAACAAATCCTTGTACCCGTTGATGAAAAAATTTTCTTTCTCCGAAAAAAAGTCCTTTCCGCCCTGCGTGTTGTTAAAACTCGGATTTTCCGAGCTTTGTCGCTTGTTAGCGAGCTTCTATACAAACGTGTATTACACGAGATCGTGTCGTCCGTGATTTTCTCGCTTTTTTCCGCGCTTCGCTACTATTGTCGTCAACAACAAAAAGTGGAGAGCCTCTTTAACTCAAAGAGCGGAGCACTCGAAGAGCCATTCGCTACACGTTGGGGGCAAACATTTTCTCCGCCCTTTGTTAATATCCCCCCTCCCCCCGACTGCACATGAAATATTAATAAGGACAAAAGGGTGTCCAAGCAAAGTGCAGTTGACGGTAATTTTCAACGCCACCTGGGACGATATTGCTCGCGGAGGGGGCCGAAGGTCAATTAATCGCGAGATGTGGCGCATCGAAACGAAAGGGAACCTCACCCGTGGGGAGTTATCGAGCTCCCACGAGCGCAGAGGGACGGTATTCTCAGTGAGCGCTAACGAGTTTGTTAAATATTTCAAGTATGTGGGAGTCGATTGTTCCTGCAGCATTTATACAAATACATATGCACAAAGGATGCGACGAACTTCCTGCCTGGGTATGAATTTTCCAATACTCGCTTCTTGATGTACGTTCACTCGGATGCGCTTTGGGGCGTCACTTCCATTAGCCTTTCCCATATTGTGCCGGTGATCGGATGATGCGAGGAACTTTCGAAAGCTTCCCTTGGTCTTGATTAAATATGCGGTTTGACGCGTGCGACCGGTTCAGAGTGTCGAAACTACTGATGGGACTGTACTGTGTGATTTTTAGAATAAATTTTTTGCCCAAAGAGGAAAATGAGATCTTGCTAGCTAAGGGTTTGTTTGGCGAGATTAAAATAGTTTCACCCCACCACCCCCGGATTTCCAAACTCCCGCGAGATGAAAAATTTTGCACGCGCGACCGATTCCAGTCGCGTAGCTCGAATTTTTTTCCCCCCATCGGAGCTCGTTCATGTGCGGAGGAGTTAAAAGTATCATTTTTTTTTTTTTTTTTTAATTTTCATTTGAGTGAGGAAAAAAAATTTTTTTTTGAAACTCGACTCGTTGTCCACAGCTTTTTGACGGAAAAACACACATGTCGCGGGTTTTCCTCGCGTCGATGAGAGATTTCAATTTCTCCCGATACCTCCCGGAGAAATTAATGACTGCTCTTGCCAGCATCACTTTTTGCTCCGATATTGCAGTTGTCAGTCCCTTCGTTTCTTGCGAGTGCGACTGACGGGGGTATCTCGAATCGACGGCTAAACTTTTACTCCCCCTGTGCCGGCAATAAAAGCTGTATCAAAATCATCTAATCAAAGTGTTGAGAGCAGCCGAGAGTTTACAGAGAAAAAAATGACCGGGAAAACCCAATAAAGTAGTTTTTGAACTCGGCTTGGGGGAGACTCGGAAAATTTCGGGCTGTATCGCATTTACTTTTCGCAAACTAGAGCCATAAGTTTCTCTCACCCCCTGCAGGAGTTTTTTTATCGGCTAGCGAGGCATTATTTCTTAGCCTCCTCTCGTATCTTCCCTGCTCTTGTTTTCTCCCCTTTTACTTCCGTCCCAACAAAGTGCGCTCGTTTTCGCGCTCGATCGGCCGCGCTTGCGGAGCCAGAAAAAGAAAATATACGCGTACACACGCGCGACATCGGTATTTTTCTCCCCCTCCCCGCGTCTCTCTTTCCTTCCCGGGCTGGGGAAGATCGAGCGAGAAACAATTTTAATAACTGCGAGATTTCTCTTGTCGATGGCGATAACGAAAATCCATCGCACCGCCCCAGATATTAAATCTCGGAAGAAGGAAAGAGATGTGCTATCGCGTCGGAAAATATATCACCTCTCGTCCGGTATGTTTCTCCTCTCCCTTTTTTTCATCTCGGGAATTCAATAATATTACGCTTTACACTTTTCAACAAAGTACAAACTACACGTTGATTGTTTTTTCACAATCGCTGATTGTATTTTTTGGTGTATGTTTTTTCAAAAAAATTTTGCGACCTACAAAAAAAGTAAAAATTTAACTCCAGAGGGAGTTGTTGGAATTTTTTTTTTCGTTCCACGTATACTCGAGTCCAAAGACGAACGTGAAAAAAACTCGCTCTCGAGGGAACGTTGACACCTTAAAGGTGCAAGCACCCGTTTGGTTTAATTATTTCAAAGTGCACGTAAAAAAAAAAAAAAAAAAAAAGAGAAGACAAGGTTTGTTTTTTTCCCCCGGATGACAACCATGCAATTAAGCAACGAGCAAGTGGACCGGGGGAAAAAATTACAAGCGCGTGCGCGAGGCCAAAATTAAAGGAGAAAGGAGCGAGTATAGTCAGACGGCGAACACGGAAAACAAACACACGCAAATGAAAAGGACCTCCTAAAGGAAAGTCTCGTCTGACACTCAGACTTGGCCGTAGGCACATAAACACACTTACTCTTTTCTCCTTGGTAATAAACAATCTAACCACTTCACTTTCTCACCTGAATGGGGAGGCTCCTGTTCCGCGTGCATCGCGTATGATGCGAAAGGGTTGGAGGGCCGCACAGCTGCACCGAGACGCTTGCCACCGGGAAAACGAAGAGAGCAAATCAAATTTGCAGAAGATGGCCCCAACTATATTTCTGACTATCTCTTCTTCATTTTTTTTTTCTCGTGTTCCGCTTACGACTGTACAGCTGTGCTGGGACTCGTGCGTGCGTGTAAGGGCTGTTTTGAAAAATTTTTGGTGTATGGTTTTTTCTTTTATTCAGTAGCTGCACTTCTCCGGGACGTTGATATTCTGTTGTAAGCTGCCGGCTCGGGCTTATATACATACTTTGAGCTGTTTTATCTTGTGTTACCTTGGGTAGTTGGACTTTTTATTTTACGAAAATTAAAAATTTTATTTCGAGAAAAATTTTATTTATCAGCTCACACGCGAGGCAGAGTTGTATCAAAAGCGAAAGCTCGTACAAATTTCTGAGTGGGAAAATAAAATTCTTGAATAATTTGTAGTGAAATTCTTGTAAGAGTAAAAATATTTATTCCTTCACACTCCTATACTAAACGTACTGGCATTAACGTCTAATTTATATTTATGCACGTCAGTAGGTATGTTAAATTGAAAAATATCTTCACCTTCGTGGCTTGATTTTTATATACTTTCAACTCGAAATTCACTAGAAAATGCTCAAGTTGTTTTCCTCCCTCGGGAAATTTTGCGACTTTAAAACGTGAAGTATACGTACGTGTGAAATCCCATCCATTTTTTCGATTTCGTCTCTATTTTTGAACAGTTTTTTTCATATGCGCCATACTTTGGGACACATTTATTATTCCACATAGGTACATTTAAAAAGCAGCACGACTCAAAGTAACGAGCCATTTTAACCCTCGTTTTTGCCAGTCCCTTCTTATTTACAAAATCCACCGTGAGCTTCTGATCTCGCACTCCATTCAATCAATATTCCGTGAAATTTTTATTTTTACCAGCCGCCCACTGGGACAGATATATCCATAAAGTACCTCGATGTTTCCGCAAATATCTTACCACTTTTGCTCGTTGAGTTTGAATTATTGCGGAATCCCCGCAAAGCTCTCGTATCTATCTGCGAAAATCACCTCGAAGCTCCTGCCATGCACAGTAAGATCCACGTATACGAGGAAAGAAAGATAAAGTAACGCGGGTTGGTCGTTTTGCCGAGTGGATATGACCAATGCCGGCCATTTGGTCGGATAGTTTTCGAGGATTCCAATTTATTTTATTTACCTACTCGCTGCAATTTTTCTTTCTCGCCACTCCTTCGGGCAAAACTACCTAATGGATCGACAAAACTTTTACAACTATACCCTGAATTTAAAGGTGAACAATGAGACTACGAAATTTCAAACACGCCATACTGGGATACAAAGTAAGTAGGACACTGCTGGATGACTAGCCTCATGGTATTTTATTTCACAGTAAAAAAAAAAAAAAAAAAAAAAAAAAAAAAAAAAAAAAAAAAAAAAGGGTTTTTTTTTTTTTTTTTTTTTTTTTTCTTCCCAACCCCCTACCTTCATTGGTCTAGTAAAGCCATTGCGCAACTTCTAATGTCATCTTTTTTACACCCTCCCCTATACTCATCACCGAATAAAAACATGCATGTACGCCAACTTTGTTTTTATAGCGATGTTGCTTATCGTTTGTATACCATCAAAATTCAAAAATGCCTCCAATCCGACCAACTTTTCCAAACAGACGTGAAAACGTTTCAATTTTTCCTTCGGCCTCGAAATGAATCAAAGAAAACTCCCTGTACAAATGTGCTCAACGAACTTGCCGAGCCCGACATCCAAACTCGTAGTATTAGTGCCTCGCGCGCATTATAATCCCCTACTCCGAACATCATTCGCCGGAGCAAGATTATAAGCAGCTTCTCGCTCGCTTTTCCTTGTAACTATATGCACGCACACGAGCCTGTTACTTCTACCCCCGGTGAAAATGTGTACATACGCCCCCTCCTCTGTAACATATATACACACGAGCTTAGAGCTCGAATCCGATCTCCATGGCACCCCTAAATTCTGGGATTCGCCAGAGAGCGAGAGTGAACTTGTAAAGTCGAGTTTTCATCGTGACCCAGTTATCTCCGAAGCTTTTCCCTCGGTCGGAGAGCTAATACAACGTTTTTATTTTCCAAAGAATATCATCATAATTATAACGGCCCTTTCAAAGGGCCCCTTCGGAGCTTGCAAGCACGCGCTTTCATCTCGAATCGGGGCAGATTCATCCGGGTAGTTAAAAAGCCTTGTTAGCAAAGCGCGGGGCTTATTATCGAGAAGCAAAAACAATTCCATTGAGTATCCGCAAGGAGAAGGGATGAATCGAGCTGACCCACCCAAAAAAGGGGGTAAGACATATTTGCTCGGCGGGGCTCTTGGAATCAGGAAAATACTGCAGAATCGGCTCGGAGTCCGCAAAAGTGGAATCTGAAAAATCGCACTCACGAGGGCTCGGCCGACCCGACGCTCGCGATTTGTCGCCTCTGCCCGTATGTACCAGCGCCGGGGATTATTCTCTCGACCCTTCCTTTTTTCCGAGGCTCGAGCGTCACGCGAAAAGAATCGCCCCCCTTGCTTGCACGTATAAGTGCTTCGCACCTCTTCTGCGACTGACGTGCTCTTGTATAACGTAACGGCACTTTGGATCTTTCGACGATTGCCTTTGCAGCACGAAACTCTCTTATTTTCCCAGCTAATGTATATATTGTACTTGTAAGTACGTATACTGCTGTGATGAGCCCAAAGTCTTATGAAATTTGGCCGTTCGGGGCACACTTGGCATCAAAAGTTTCACTCCGCTTCGTTGAAATACCGCGCGGAGGATCGAAGAAGCAGTGCTACGGTGAAATGGAATCGAAAAACGAGAGCCCCGTTTCCAGGGGAATAATCGTGCAACAAAGTGGCCGCGCGGCATTAAATTAGCAGCCTTCCCTCGGGGGGGACCGGAAATGAAGTCTGAAGTGCCTCCCTCGGAAGAAGAGAGGAAAAAAAAAAAAAAAAAAAAAAAAAAAAAAAAAAAAAAAAAAAAAAAAAAAA
>NW_019379680.1:105511-137739 GCF_000648655.2 Copidosoma floridanum
AAAAAAAAAAAAAAAAAAAAAAAAAAAAAAAAAAAAAAAAAAAAAAAAAAAAATGAAAAATCGAAAAAAATAGGTTGTTGTTCCCACAAACAGAATATGAAAAGACTGACAAACAATGCCCAACGGCATCCTACGATTATCCAGTACACGCAACGAAACGCAATTCGCAGATAAATACATAGTCCTTCGAGCTCCCGCGCGCCCGTCGATATCTGACGAAGAACCGTAAATTCGTACCCTCCCCCCTTTCATTTTCTTTCGCACGCATCCACCCATTCCAGCAAAAAAAAGCACAGCCAACCATGTGCACGCGCGGCTTTTGATCTATACCTGCACTTTCGCCTCTCTCCCCCCATCAGCCCCCGCATACACTCGACGGATCATTTGTCAGCGCTTGTGTCCCGGAAAAAGCGCAGCGGGGCAGGCGTGTACGCGTATAAATATACCAGCGCCGCGCGATAAATTGATTACCAGCTCTGAAAGCTCGACGTTTCGCTGCAAGCTTGGGCTTCTTTTTTAAGCTCACTGGCCTCCATGAGGGATAAATCTAATTCTGATCAATTTTATCGATGCGCCAACTTTTTATTTTTTATTTTTCTTGCTCTCTGTTCGCACCCTTCCTCGCCTCCTATTTACTTTTAATCAAACTCGAGATATATACTTTATCTCGTTACGCCATATTTTTACACTTTGGGATCGCCCATTACAATGCGTTTGTGTAGCTGACTCGTCGTGTGTCGTTAATTTTTGCGCGTCCTACGCGAAAAGCTCGTTTTCACAGGACACGGCTTCATGAATATCAATAGCGTTTCGGGGGACTGTATCTCTGCGACTAACAAGATTCAATTAATGCAGTAGGGCTCGTGCGCCCCGACGCGTGCCAATTTCCATCCCGACCCTCGAGATCGGGAACGAAGGGCTTATACATTGTACTGTCGCCCTACCCGTTTTTCGTTTACACTTCGTTTGTCATTTTTTTTTGCTTTCAATATTTCGAGATGTTTTGAATGAGGCAAGTTACGCATGTTAGGGTACACAGAAGTATAGTTTTGTTTTAATCTTATGCAAAAATAGTTGACAAAAGTGAATTGTTGAAATTATTTTTTTCAGTACTACGTCAACTTCTTTGTTATTAAATTTAATTTATCTTCTCAGATCACTCCTCGAGATTAAAATATCATATTTTCTCTTCGAATTAGATTGTGCGGTTTAAATGGCCACTATGCAGGAATACCTCATAGCAGCTATTGAATTTTTTCTACGTAAAGGACTGGTTTGAAAGCCCTTATCAACTATACGTGAGCTATTATCCATGCACTCCAAAGTTTCTCGATCAACGAAGGAGCGACAATTAATTTCCGAAATGATCGACTCGACAGTTCACCAGAGTGTGAAAGCTTACAAGATGTTAAGCTCAACGTACAGGTATATAGGTACCTTTCGTGTGGCGTCGAATACGTACGAATTGGACCGAAATCACGGGCTTGCGCTATGCAAATTCGTGTGCACACGTCTATAATGCAAAACGATTTCCGCGTGCGAGTGCCATAGAAAATTTATACATTCACAGGGTACAAGCTCCCTTATTTACCTATATAACGTGTATAAATATCAACACGTCATTTATTCCCAAAAATTTACACGCATCGATAGTTTTTAATTACGACTGCGATTTTGGTAAGAGCTTTCGCGAGCTTTCGGAGCAACGAGTATACGCATACCCGCAGGCCAACGGGAAATCCAAGTGATTTCAAACGGATGTTATTTTAAACGCATTGCTGCGCGTTGTAGGCTCTGATGAGGTGGGTAATTTATTTTTTATTTCTACTCGACGATTAATACTACCCCTGCTTGAGCTTGACCAGCAAAATTCGCCCTTCCGTTTTATTAGTGCAATTTTGCTGGTTATGCATATTGTGATGTTTACCGCTTGTCAATAGATTTCCCACCACTGCAAGCTCGACAAAAGCTTTAATTCGCAGAGCCGATGTTTTACCGAACAGCAATCGAAACAAATCGATCGGTCGCCATTAAAGCGCGTTAATACGCTCTTGTACGAGATTTGATATTGTTATTATAATTTTTTTTTTTTTTTAATCGATAGTAAAAGTCATTCTTGATTTACCGACTTTTTGTTTTACGATGTGTTTACTGGTTGATTGAAAAATGTACGTACAAACAGAGATTTTGTTGTACCATAAATCTTGGACGCCACTCTGAACTATGAGCTAAAATAAAATTGTTCAAAGCTAGTAAACAATGTATTAAAATTTTTTTTTCTTGGTGAAAATGTGATTTATCGCGAGAAAAAGCGTCTTCCACATCATCGCCTCGTCATATTCTCAGCCCTTGTAAAATCTCACTAAAATGACTATCAAGCGAGTTTTTCACCGCAGCGCTCGAACAAAAGAGCATCAAGCGTCTCGCCAACGCTGCCCCGAATTTCGTCATTTCAACCGTCAATGGACTCTGGAAAGTCAGATCCTCGAGCCCGCACTAGCTTTGACTCCGGGAGCGTTAAATTACTCTCCCTGCGTTTTTCCCGGCAATGAGCGAAACTAACCCCCCCGACACTTTGGCATTCTCGGGGGCTAACTTTTACGGCAAATAAACCTCCCCCGGGGGTGGGTCTCCTTCTTGGAAAACTGACTGTGCTGTATCGCGTGTGCATCATACATGCCGAGGATCGAAACTTTTGTCCCGATCGAGAAATGAAAAGCGTCCATTGGCTAATTCACCACGTGCGTTGCCCGTAAATTTTCACCCCCTCGACGAAATTAAATTTTTCCTCTCTCTCCGAAACGGAAACATAAACGATGCACTTTACGGGCGAGTTATTAATCATCGGGAAGTTTGACGCCCGCCGCGAACTTTTTCAATTTACGTTTTCGCGTGTGACTCGCTCGGCCGAGCACTGAAACGTACGAGTAAGTGGACGGTGGCAGCTCCCCGATGGTGGTAGGTATGAAATCGAGTGTGGCGAAGGTTCGGATGTATAGGTATTGTGCGAGGCTCGAGTTGTAAAGTAGGTAGTGACTGTAACGAGCAGCCACGGGATTCCTACAGCTGGCGCCATCCGTTCAACGGCCCGTGAACTAACTGTGACTCGCCAAAAGGGATGTATATGACGATCCGTCCCATTTTTTTTTTTTTTTTTTTTTTTTCGTACCACCTAAGGATGATCGGTAACAACTTAATTTTTGTAAGAGGACTATTTTTTTTAAAGATTCATCGTTTCATTGGTTGAATCAACAATTCATCGGTTCGTCTGCGATTCGAGAGCATATAATGTACGGTAGATACCCATCGGTAGAATATGCCGAGCGTATAATATTGTACTGCCAAGTGGCCGAAAATTGTGTTTTACTGCAGTCATAACGCGAGAGCTTGTTTTTTCGCGCAAAAAGCGATTTAAATCCCCGTTTCGATGTTTATGCGCCGGGGGCTATTGGCCATTGAATGTGCAATTTCTCAATCGAATATTCAACTGATGCTACTGCGTTGATTACTTTTTTTTTTTGTGGTCGTTAAGTCAGGATTTGTGATTCGTTAAAGGCTCCCTGTCCCGCGAGTGGCTCAATTTAAAGTAATCAATAAAAACATCCTGCTGAAACATAACTTTCAAAATGAAAATTGCACCAGAAGCCGAAACCTAGTCTCTTTGAGCATCGACGTATTGTATTATTTAGTAAAAGTATTGTTTCGTGCAAACAAGGAGCTTTGTAGAAAAAGATTTTTCTCGGGTACTCAGAAAAAAGGCACTCGAGGAATACCGAATGGACGTGATTTTATGCAAAAAGCTGTCGAGGCACGAATTTCCTGCCAGTGGCAAAGCTTTGAAGGCTCCTCGGACTAAAAACCACTCGAGAAAAAGGAAGTGGAGGAAATAGGGAGCTTGAGCTACAAGTTTTCGGCAGAAAACCCACACCGGCGATTTTGAACCGATTCGCCGTGCAAAGCTGCTTGTCAGAGGCCAGTTCGGTTTTTGGCAATAAATATCGATTACCCGCAGCAGCGGCGGCTTTTAACGAAAGTGGAGAGAGCGCGCGTGTAAGCGCATCGATTTATGATGCGCGGCTTCATCCGAGACGGCATATATTATTACACCAACTACTGCGCTCCATGTACGAGTGTATACAGGGTGAGAATGATCGATACCCCCGTACATAATACGTGGGTACCAGTGTACACGAAAGTCCTTTCTCCGCTGCTGCACGCATGGGAGATTTAGAAAGTTATCCCTGTGTGAGTGTGTGCGTTTATTAGAGCTTGTGTATAGTTTGTTCGCAAGCCAAGCTCCTTAGGGACTTTTGAGCCTGTTTGAGCTCTAGATCATGCAGGACCTTTGAATCTCTTACTTTTACATTAGTGTGTATCATTTATCAACTAATAACTTACTCTCCCTAAGTGAAAAACCATTGAAAATTTTTCTGGGGATGATAAACTACACTTCAGGGTAGAAGTACTTACATCCCGTTTGATTAATGTATACCATTGCAGCGCAAAATAAAACAAAATCGAATCAAGGCCACGCCAACTTGTTACATATTTTTTCAAGTTACCGAACAATTTATTCGACAAAATGAATATTCACAAAGTAAACATCAATACCATTAAATACTCATTTTTTTTTTTAAGATAGAGAAGACACACCAAAGATCCAAACTTGAATCCAGCTTATCTATGGCTCGTATCCGCGTCTCTCTATACTACTCGCCAACGACAAGTGTTAACAAACATTGGACACTATCGTACCTATCTAACTCAGTTTTTCCAAGTAGAGAATATAAACTATGTAAAAATTTTGCAAAAAGCGTAAAAATGCAAGATGAAATGCACGGAAGTACAAAAAGAAATATCATTTGTTGGGATGATTATTCAATGGGAACAAAGAAAAAAGGGGGAAATGAAGGACTCGTTGGAAAAATTCTCCGTTGCCATGAGCCGCGTGTCGCTTGATTGAGCCACTTAATATATATATATATATATATTCACTTGGACTCTCGCAAATTCACACGAACCCTCTGATTAACTCGCGTCCCATCATCAGCTAGGCTCACTGATTTCTCACCCCCGGAACATCCTTTTTTTTCGCCCTCCCTCCAATCTCTCCAAAACAAACACATCAGACGTGTAGGTAAAAGGTCCCAGAGACACCCTGCAGGAAGTGCTCGATAATTCACCTACACGCGTAATCAGAGTCCTCGGGCTTGGGTAAAAAGGACCCGAGTGTGTAGGGGGCATTCATCACGCGCGGGTCCACTGCCTAATTGCCAATCACGCGAGCTACATAGCCGAGTAATGGGAGAGATGTCGAAAGGGAGCTGGGTACGGGTGGAGGGGTGAGGGGGTTGATTGAATCAATCGCATTAGAGCTGAGTAACGAGGGAGGTCCCTCGCTATGCTCCTGTTCGCAGAGACGCACTTCGATCTGATGGAGGCGGCCGTGTCGCTGATAGACGATAAGAACCACTACATAACCGACGGATACGACGGCTTCCCGTCTTTTGGCTTCCGGCTCGGCTCCGAGGTCAAACAGCCCTACCGGATGTACCTGCCGGAGAAGCTGCCCGCCGAGTTCACCCTCGTCGCCTCGTTCAAACCCCTGTCGGTCAGGAACAGCTATCTGTTCGCGGTGCTCAATCCCTTTGAGACTGTCGTCCAGCTGGGCATCCGTATCTCCGTAAGTCTTTATACATATTTTGCTTACGTGCATATCTTTGTTTTTTTTTTTCTCATGTAACGTGAGAAGAACATCATTTTCTGGTGTATATTACGTGATTTTGCTTTGTCAGGGTGGATTAGTTGTTTTCTAAATGAATATTTAGCCAAAGCAACACGTTAGCGTTCTAATCAAGAAAATTGGAGTAAGTTCACCAAGTATATATTCATCCTTGGTTAAGTTGTAAGCGTCAACAATCTTAAAAAATAAAGTTTGAAAAAAATCATCCAAAGATGACTTTGTTATAAAATATCGTTTACGTGATTTAAACACTTCTATTTCTATATAATACGTGATTTTAGTCGCGATCGTGACAAATTTTTGTGTTAATCTCACTTAAGGATACATTAAGATGGAAAATATACTTATACCTAACTTAGTTTATAATAACTAGGTTATCACGCAAAACTGTAGTTTTTATTTTTTAATTTTATTTAGATTATTTCATACTAATGCAACTACATGATATACTTCGGTTTAAAATGTATTTAGGAGGGACCTGCATCGTCCAACCAAAACATATCGCTGGTCTACACGAACTCTGATCTGCACTCCTTCTCTGACGAGATAGCAAAGTTCACTGTGCCAAAAATCGTAAAAAAATGGACCCGAATGGTCATTCGCGTCACCGCGAATGAGGTCATTCTCTACCTGAATTGCCACGAAATGGCACGTCAGCGTGTAACTCGTATTCCGCAGGAACTCGTCTTCGACACCGCCAGCACGCTGTACATAGCTCAGGCTGGACCTCACATTCAGGAAAAATATGACGTGAGTACTTTGTCTTTATTTTTCGTTGACAACTACATATTCGCTTAATCGGAATATTTCACGTCAAGCAATAATCTCGAAGTATTTTCGAATCTCCTTCAATCTCTTTTTTTCTCAAAATAAAAGCAAATACCACGTACACCGAATGTGAATATTGTACCTGATATTGGATATTGACAGACCCGTAGAAAGTTTAACGTGAAATATTCCAATAATATATGATGTGCAGCTTCACAAGGTACTTCAAGCATTGATACGATTTAGTTTTTTTTGCCAATACTACTTTATCAAAAAAAAAAAAAAAATGGAACAAAAATACAAAAGTTTAAAGTAACGAAAACTTCAATTGTGTCAGTAACCGAAGCTACACATAAAATATGAAAATAAACAACATCGACACAATTTATGTATGCCAACGCTCTTGAGTCTCGTGAAAAAAAGAAGATGCAAAATGAAACATTACCCTTCCATGATTGGATTACTATTACGGTAAGTATGTTACATCTATCTTTGAAATAAATTTTTACCTCTGAGTAAAAGCACTAGCCAAGTTTAAATTTAACTCGTACATCGGTGCGAGGTCAACATCTCAATAATGCATAATAATACCGGAAGGGTAGCGCATCACTTCGCTACGCGTCGAACAGTGCATCGAGTTACTCGGTGTCTTCAGGTACATTTGTATGACATTTCCATTTCAGAATTAGTAAATACTTTGATTTGTTTCCACTGTGGTTGACCAAACAGTTGTCTATGCATTCACATGCGCTTTTTGACGCCGAATTGGTCATCTCTACTTTGTAACACAATGGCTTGTTCACCTAATACAATTTAAATACCATGGATAATCGGACAAGTTGCGCTGCGAATGTTGGGACAACACAGTCGAGAGTAACTCTTGCGATACTATGGTGCCGGTTGCCGAAAAACCGTGACAGCTCGAAATTTACGGACCGACAAACATCCCCAGTCCTTCTGTTGCCTGTTGTGACGTTGATTAGCCATAGCCAGCGAAAAATACACCACAGCGTTGTTTTGTACGATAACCGGTGGGTAGCTTCATGCCTCGAATTTTTTTTGCCTTCAACCACCGATAAATCCTGGTTCTCCGATCTGTCTGTGGTAATTTCGCATTTAAACGACGCAACGATGAAGAAAAAAAAAAAAAAAAAACCAACAGAGGAACTAGGGTTCATTTGAGTCTCCATCCCTGTGTCCGACTTGGCTGGCTCCACCTCTTCCGTTCCCCGTCTATTTATTCCGTCCACTCTTCCTTCCCGCATTTCATTTCTTTGTTACGATTCGCCGCTCCCTCCGGTTTGGCTGCCCCCGGGTCATACTTATACTAATGTGCTCGTGCGAGCACCCCACGCTCCGTTTAACCATCCCCATTATCGTCGAATTTCGCGTGAAAAGCGGCAGTGTCGCAGTCTTCCCATCGTATCAAGAGTTTTTGTTCCCCCCTCGCCGACGTCCAAACTTACCTTTCTGGGTCGCGCAAAAAAATGTTCAAAACACCCACACCGCCGACTAAAGTTTCGCGGGAGCTCAACTTATTCTCGACTTATTCACATCACTTTTTTTTTTTTTTTTTCTTCCCAACCCCCTACCTTCATTGGTCTAGTAAAGCCATTGCGCAACTTCTAATGTCATCTTTTTTACACCCTCCCCTATACTCATCACCGAATAAAAACATGCATGTACGCCAACTTTGTTTTTATAGCGATGTTGCTTATCGTTTGTATACCATCAAAATTCAAAAATGCCTCCAATCCGACCAACTTTTCCAAACAGACGTGAAAACGTTTCAATTTTTCCTTCGGCCTCGAAATGAATCAAAGAAAACTCCCTGTACAAATGTGCTCAACGAACTTGCCGAGCCCGACATCCAAACTCGTAGTATTAGTGCCTCGCGCGCATTATAATCCCCTACTCCGAACATCATTCGCCGGAGCAAGATTATAAGCAGCTTCTCGCTCGCTTTTCCTTGTAACTATATGCACGCACACGAGCCTGTTACTTCTACCCCCGGTGAAAATGTGTACATACGCCCCCTCCTCTGTAACATATATACACACGAGCTTAGAGCTCGAATCCGATCTCCATGGCACCCCTAAATTCTGGGATTCGCCAGAGAGCGAGAGTGAACTTGTAAAGTCGAGTTTTCATCGTGACCCAGTTATCTCCGAAGCTTTTCCCTCGGTCGGAGAGCTAATACAACGTTTTTATTTTCCAAAGAATATCATCATAATTATAACGGCCCTTTCAAAGGGCCCCTTCGGAGCTTGCAAGCACGCGCTTTCATCTCGAATCGGGGCAGATTCATCCGGGTAGTTAAAAAGCCTTGTTAGCAAAGCGCGGGGCTTATTATCGAGAAGCAAAAACAATTCCATTGAGTATCCGCAAGGAGAAGGGATGAATCGAGCTGACCCACCCAAAAAAGGGGGTAAGACATATTTGCTCGGCGGGGCTCTTGGAATCAGGAAAATACTGCAGAATCGGCTCGGAGTCCGCAAAAGTGGAATCTGAAAAATCGCACTCACGAGGGCTCGGCCGACCCGACGCTCGCGATTTGTCGCCTCTGCCCGTATGTACCAGCGCCGGGGATTATTCTCTCGACCCTTCCTTTTTTCCGAGGCTCGAGCGTCACGCGAAAAGAATCGCCCCCCTTGCTTGCACGTATAAGTGCTTCGCACCTCTTCTGCGACTGACGTGCTCTTGTATAACGTAACGGCACTTTGGATCTTTCGACGATTGCCTTTGCAGCACGAAACTCTCTTATTTTCCCAGCTAATGTATATATTGTACTTGTAAGTACGTATACTGCTGTGATGAGCCCAAAGTCTTATGAAATTTGGCCGTTCGGGGCACACTTGGCATCAAAAGTTTCACTCCGCTTCGTTGAAATACCGCGCGGAGGATCGAAGAAGCAGTGCTACGGTGAAATGGAATCGAAAAACGAGAGCCCCGTTTCCAGGGGAATAATCGTGCAACAAAGTGGCCGCGCGGCATTAAATTAGCAGCCTTCCCTCGGGGGGGACCGGAAATGAAGTCTGAAGTGCCTCCCTCGGAAGAAGAGAGGAAAAAAAAAAAAAAAAAACGAGGGCTTTCTACCGTAATTCCTTTTTCCCTGCCCGCCTGCCTCGTTCTTCCTCGCCTGCTTTGCTTCGCTCGCGAATTTTCGAGCGACGCCGGGAGCAACAATGCCGCCGTCGTCGGAATTTTTCTTTCGCGCGATCCTCCAGCGACTGGCTTTTAACCTGTCTACTGGGAAAGCAAAGCGCTGGCGTCTTTTTTTTTTCTCGCGCTTTTGCGTCGAGTTTTATATTGGGCTATGGCGAATCGCTGGAGTTCACGCGGATACATTTTTTCGTCACCTGCAGCTGCCACTCGGTCTGTTTTTCTGCACGTAAACGAAGGGGATTGCAAAATTAATCAACACTGACAATTGAAATTTATCCACCGTCGGATAAAGTCGATGGATTTATTAAAAATATATCGAAAAATCCGATCGTTGTTTTTCAACGAATATGCCCCGAGGAAAAAAAAAAGATTCAAATAATGCTGCCGAGAGAGCTTATTAAAAAACTTTTCCTTCCTCAGAGCAAATTGCCCGAAGTGGGTGAGTATAGCTCGAGGGGCCATGGTACACTGTAAAACGGCTCAATCGACCGTTTCGCATAATTAGTTTGTTCATAGCAAGATGAAAAATAATATTCTTTAGATTCGATGTTTTCAAAACACGTTAATTAGCCCCTTTGAGGAGTTAATCCAACTCTAAAATCTAAACGCATACTCCATACCCCAATGTTACAGGTCATCCCTATGATTCAATTGATTCGTGAGCCACGTTCACCGCCAACACACGAGACCTTAGAAAATACAGCCGCTGTACGCACCGTAGGCGATGCATCCTCGGGTCGGAATTTATTTGAAATCGATAATCAATTTACGAGACCTGGTGGGAGAAAATAAAAACCGACTTTGCAAAAGGCGCGCCCGTGTTCTTTGAACCGGAAGCTGCAAAGGAATCACGAAATCAAGAACTACAAAAGGCACGGACGAGCTACGCCCTTTTCGTGCGATTCAAAAGACTGAATTTCCCTCTGAATTATATACCTACGTCGAGGAGTCGGGGGTGATCCAACGCGTTAATCTCGGTGATGCGCTTTTATTACATGAAAATAAATTATGCTGTATCGGCAGGTGTCATTTGTCCCACAACCTATGAAATATTCCAGCGTCGGATCGGTGATGGTTGCCGAGACCTCGTGACTGGTGGTAATTTTATTAAAACACGTACCCGTGCGCGAGACAAGCGCGAGTCAATTATTAAAAAGCTCGAGAACCAAGTAGAAGTATAATCGCGCGACGTCGGAGCTCCGTAATCGTAACAAAGAAGGATAGAGAAAGAAGACGGTGAAAAGAATGGAAAGGAGGGCTGCGCGTTTATCAGTATTCAAATTAGCCGAGAAAATGCGCCCGGCGTCTATGCAGCGGGAGAGAAAACGAGCGAAGGAGCGGAACGAACTCGCGGCGGCGCTGCAACTTTGCAAATTGAAGAGAAAAATGTGCAAAGAAGGCGAACACACGAGCTACTTACGCCACCCCCTCCCTCCCCCTCTTTCTACGGAACGAAATCACTTTTACTACCCGTGTTATTTGTTCAAGTATACTTGATGCTAACAACGATAAGCCGCTTCAAGGTTGATGAATATCAAAATATCAGATCGACTTGGCTGGTTTTCGAGTCGCTGTACTAGCGAACGGATACGGGTGTTTGCCTGGAAACACCTTCAATGAAATCCCCCTGGACCGCTTATTTGTAAGGGCCTATATCTGTGCAAGCACAATTGAATGCAGTCGATGCCTCCCCCTATTTTCTGTCAAGATGCGAGGCGACGGGCAAAGGCGACCGAGATAACTGGAGCACGTTCTGCTGTAGTGTAATATATAGCGCCGATTCGAGTTTGTACCCAAACGAGTGACTTACTTTCTCGCGATCGTATGGCTTTCGATCACGATAGACGATATCAAGACTCGCTCCGGTATATATATATACACCACTTTTATAAATAATCAAAATAATGGTTCGTCTATACCGTTTAAACGATTCAATACATTTCACGTTCTCTGCAGTATTCCTGAATTAATATTTGTCTTTAGCAAACTGTCCCAAGATTCTATGGACGTGTTGTTCAGTAGTTCGTAACATAATATATATATTTTGGTTATTACCGATACAAAGTGCTCGTTGTTGTTATTATTGTTAATACGGTGCAATACGTAAAAGCGTGGAAATTCAGATAACAGCCTCCGAATCGCGAAATAACGCCTCTATACTGTATTATCATCGTGGAGATTCCGAGTTAATTAATTTCAGCTGTGCGTCGTGAAATCAGCCGCGGCGTTTATGGCGCGGAAAATTAATTATCAAAGCAAAAGCACGACTTGTTTGATTCAACGGCTCGTGTGATTACGCGCAAAAAGACGACGAAGATATTCTCGAGGCGCCTTTGAAAACTTGGCTCGAAGCTGCGCGCTGTCGCATCGAAATCATCGCGATTTCCCGAGGCGGAACTATATGATGCTCCGTGATGCACGCGGGACGGCGACTCTGCCGCTGATGTACGACGTACTATGAGTTTGAATAAAAAAAATCCTTTGACCATCAATTTGATTGTCGATTTGCCTGTAACGAAATTACCCATCAGATGACGTATGAATTCGCGCAAAAGGTCCGGTATATCTTTGGGTTTAATTAAAATACTATATGGTACCAATGTATACACATATACATTCAATCGAAAGTCCCCTGCCGGAACAATCGAATCCCGAAATATTCCCGCGTACCCTAAATCCCGATATAATTCCCCCGTATATAATTGGCGAAATTCGTAAAATGCCGCGATAGAGTCATTATCCCACAACAGATCGCTAATCCGAGCAATTAATACCGGGCGCTTAGCGTTTCGTTCCAGCCGAGCGTCCTCACCCCGTTGGTCCGTAATTCGCCAATTGTCAATAATTAGAGCGCATCACACGTCGATGCGGCAATGATACATTGGGATAATCGGCGCGTGTAAAAATCTTGTCACGCGATTACTCGCAACCATGAGCTTCCCCACGCGTGTAAGCACTTTTCCGTGTATTTTCAGCAGCCGCGTGATCGATCGACGGGGCATCGGCTCCAATCAATTTCCCAGCGACACACACCGGAGATAGAGAGAAAGAGCTTGCAAGCACGTAAGGGGAGGAGACGGATTCGCTGTGGGAACACACCCGCACCAGACACGTCTGCTCCGAATGCCGAAGCTTTCGGTCAAAGTCGGATCGAAGCGACCTTTTACCGATTTATGTAGGGGTACCGACTGTTTTTTTTTTTTTTTTTTTTTTCACGTGCCCGAGGAGATGTTGCTAATCAGCGTGTTTGTCGACGGACTATGCAAAAACTGGAAATGACGTCGTCCTATGCAAGGGATAATGTTGAATCCATGCACAGTGCTCCTTTGTCCGTAGAACAGACGGGATGACTGTTTCCGTGGCTATAACGTACAATCGACGTTTCACCAACCGTAAGGGCATTTTTCCATTACTTCCCGTACACGGAGCTATTGTGACCCACGTAAACAGAGCGCAGAGACAAAAAAAGGAGCCGGTGAATGGCACGGAGTTGGAAAAAAAAAAAACACGGGGAAAAACGAAAGCGCGAAGAGAAAAGTGGAGGGGTCGACCTAATTGCGACTCATTAGAGCTTTCATCGACGCTTGCCCGTAAGCCCTCGGAAGATTAACATAAGCAAATCCCTCGCTGTTGACGGCCGGCCTTCTCTCTTTGGCTGTCGATGTATACACAAACACGGCAGCTTGATGCCGGGGATTTTCCACTCTCTGCTCGGGATGGAAAATAAAAAAAATTTTTTATGTGCACGCTCCACAATTACAACTCGCGAGCGATGGGGGGAAAAAAGGGTATAAGCCGCTAAAAGAGTGCGTGCGTAATTTCTGGCGTCGCAGCAGCGGAGGGGGGGGGGGAATTAATGTGCATTCGCTCCGTAAAGCCTCTCGGTCACGTATTGTTTGCAAAAATCGAGCGATTTTTGCCCAACAGCGACAGGGAAATATTCCACTACCAGCTTTTTCCGAACGTGATTATTTACCGGGCCTCGAGTACGATTCTGCCGCGCGCACATTCATAAATTGTATACGAGGTGTTTTCGTTGCCGCACTGTTGAGCTGTTGGAAGGGCGCCCATTGCACTTGATGGGGCTCATAATTATGGGAGAGCCAAAGTAATTGGTGCACCTGCCGATCACATATTGTTCGTCGACGCTTAATCGTTGCGGAACGGGACAATTTGTTAAGTAGACATTGTAGTTTTTAACTAATGTTTGTTGATCCGTCAGCGACGCGAAACGAGACTTTGACGATCCATTACCGGATTTGTTTTTACCTTTAAATCTCTCAGCCATATAGAATATTTTTTTTACTGAAGAATAAAACATAAAATTGAAACATCAAACGGACGTTCGTGGAAAAATACAATTATTAACTTGGAGAGTCACTAAAAAGAGAATTTCATTAAAAACATAAAACTAAAGCGAAAAACTGGTGACGAAAGAAAAAAGAAAAAAAAAAAATTACGCCACATTTAAATAATGTCCATCTACAGTTGACGCCTTGGAAGTGCTTACATTAGCGACTCCCTCGACACACGCGTGTAATTATTATAATCCTTTTTTCCCCTACTGCATGAATTTATTTTCTTTCCCGGGATAGAAAAGTTCTTTAAAAACGCGTACACTCGACGTGCCACTGTAAAAACGTACATCCGCAGAGGCGAAAGAGGGCATTTCCTAGTTTCACAGCTCCTGCAGTTTCAACGGAAGGAATTTTATCCGAAATCCCTTTGGGCAGCAAAAAAAAAAAAAGAATCACGCACTCAAAGTAAATACGCAACTGCACGAGGCACCGGCATCGATCCTCACGAGTAAGCACTTTTGGGCATAAATCAAGCTGCGGAGGAGCAAACAAAACAGCAGAAAAATCAACTTACCCACACAGGCGGAATCACAGCAGGAACGCGGCCTCTGCTAAATAACTCGAGAGCTTCCAAAGGCGGAAACGGCAAAAAGACCAGCTCCGCAGGGTCGCGCGCTCGGAGGGACACAAAGAGCTTGCAAAGGCCGTCGGGGAGAACGCCTTTCCCGTCTGTTTAGCCAAAGCCTCCGGCCAATAGTCCGAGACCACTTTTTTCTCAAAAGCTCCCTTTGCGGGAGTTTTCTCAGAACCTCGGCTCCGGGTTTTCTTTAACTCGATTCGCGGTCATTTATTTTCACATCTGTAACGGGTTAAGTGGACCGGGGCTTCAGCTTTTCTATACGCGGGTCCGAGCGGTAACAGCTCGTTATCGTTTTGCTCGTTATGTTTTTTGTGCATTTAATAAGAATTTTTTTTTTTTTATGGATATAAACAAATGTGAGATCGTGTCAGAGAACTGCGCATTAACGTAACTACGAAATTAGTTTTGTTAACTGGCTCGTTAAAAAGTTTGCTGACGCACGCGCGCTTTGCGTAACACAACAGACGAGACTCGGGTTGCATTGTAAATTTTTGTTTGCGCCACTATGCATTTTTTCCAACGATGTAATGCCTGGAATAAAATATATACCTTTGCCTTCCAGCGTCTACCGTATACGATTAAATCCATCATTAACTAGGTGAAAAAAATAAAAGAAAGTTTTTACATCGTTATTTCAACTTTGTAATCCGATTGTTATTACTGAATGAGGAGCGAAGTTATTGTTGCCGGGGAAGTTGTTCGTGCTTGAATGAATTTTTAAAAAATCGTATCGGGTATACCCGCTACCTTTCTTTTTAAGTTGAAAATAACTGTAAAACAGAGTTACAAACATCAACTGTCAAATAAAATTTCTTTTATATGATTCATTAAATACCTATCTGGTATAAGTACCGCGAAAAAGTTTTAAATAACTCCGGAAATGGAAATATCAAGTGCGAGAGAATTATATAAACGTCGTTGTCTAAATAATTTTCCATCACACTGGACTTGCTGATAAAATTTACAGCACAATGTCTGTTTCAGTTCCTGGCTGTTACTTGAGCTCGAAAGAAATACGATAAAACATAATATCCGGTGGGACATTTTTAAGAATTTTTTCACCCGAGGGTGACATAAATTCGATGGATAAAAGTGTCGAAGCAGTAAGAAAAAAAAAAAAAAAAAAAAAANTTCCTTATATTTTCCTTTCTATAACCACTGCTCTTTTGTACATACAGGTGTACGGTTTTTGCTCGATTAGGGTTTTTTGATTTATTTATCCGATTGCAATTTAGAGCACTGGTTTTTTTTATATTTGAATTTTTTTTTTTTTTTTTTTTTTTTAAAAAAAAAAAAAAAAAAAAAAGTTAAAAACCGAGTAGCCATTTCCCGAGGACGCAGTTAACGGGAGCAGCAGCGAATGTCCTGCACATCGATGGAAGGATCTATATAGACCGAAGAGAAGAGCCATGTGTGCGGGGGGAGGGGTGGTTTAATTTTCCAAAAAGCTGGATTTGCGGCCGAGAGACGCGGGCTCGATCGCGATTTATCGTCCCGGCGGAGCGTGGAGGGCATCCTGGAAAACTACCCACCGATAAAAAAAACATCTCCATCCGTCTCCTTTCTCCTCCCCCTACATATATATATATATATACTTGTAGTGCGCTTCCTCGCGAAAGAACTTCAGCTCCTCCCCTCCCGGTTTTTCCGGGCCGTTGTTTATGCCCTCCTCCCTCTTTCGTCTGCTCGCCCTCCCGCATAAAAATCGCCGACTAGACGCTCGATTAGTTCATCGGCTCTTTTAATCGTCCCTTCCACCCTCGCTCCAACTATCCCAAAAATAACACCCCCTCTCGTATTTTCCTGCGAGTGGAAATATTGTTCTTTGAAAGGTAAACCCCGCTTGGCTCCGAGATAACAAATCGAAGAGAAGCGTCGCAGGTGAGGCGTTCCCCTGTCCACGTACATACAGACCCGCAGTTTCTCCCCCAGCGATCGGCTGACACCGTGCCTCCGTTCCCCACCGGGTCATATCCCCCTTGCTTTGCCGAGCACGTACAGCATCCACTATCTCCTTTCCCCCCCTCTCTGTCTCTCTCTCTCTCTCACTCAGGTACCTATTTGCATACATCTCGCGTCGTTCACCCATACGTGGCATGTGGCGGCTGCTTTCGGCCTTTCTCGTGTAACCAGCTGTTCCGATATGTTATATAGCACTGCTTCTCCATTGATTCCCTGTCCCGTTGTCGACGGATCCCGATTCACGTGAAAACTCCCGCACACTTTGCAAAATGTAATAAAATTAATCTCTACGAAATGAGAGCATCGGATCCGTTGGAGAACGAAAGACGAATAACAAAGGTACAATTGAGTCAAAGTTCTTGTCAATCCCTTTACTCTGAATCAATTATGAAAATATATCGATGAACGCGTTACCACAGCGCGTATATACACCCCGGGACGTATTGGGCAGACACGCGTTGTAAAATTTATCGACAGCCATGACTGTCAGGAGTAACGAGTCAAGTCGAGCTTTCGGATCGTAAATAAATCATCCCCCCAGTATCGAGCGGAGCCACGTACCGAGGGATGATCGTTCATGTTCATAATACACAACGGAGCCCAATGAATTGCGCGAGAGGAGGCGGCGCGTTGTAAGAAAAAAAAATAGCGAAAAAAAAAAATATCAACCCGATCGTGTGAAACAAACTGGGGGAGAAGCAAAGGGGGGGGGGGGTGGAGAAAAGATGACTCAGTGTTCGGGGAAAGGGAAAATTGGTTTTGGGATTTCGCGGCTGCGGAGCTCTGCTCTTATCCGATTCTACCCTTTTCTCGCTGGAAATAAATCTCACCCGCGATAATCAAAAGATGACCATCTAAACACCCCACGGCACCCCCTCTCCCTCTACCAAGCGCCATTTCCCGTAAACAGCACCGTCACGGTCATAAAAACTCCCTCCCCACGCTCCTTTCGTCTTCCTGCTCGTTTACGATGTACAACGCTAATGTTTCGCGAGGAGCGACCTGTAAGATTCCGCGCGGGAATTCTCCCTTCGAATTACGGAGGCACTCCTCCCCCGGGAGCAAATTTGATTCTCGTTTATCGCTCGGTTAGCTTAGGAGCGGGAGGCCAACGAGGGATAGCGTTCTACCGAATTAACGGAAATTACCGCGTTTGTACGGCCAAGGGGATAAAAGTGCGATCAGAGGTGCAACGCAGGACAGTATTGGGAGACAGTCCGAAGAGATACGCAAGGATGGACGATCCGACCTAATTAGACAAGAGTTACTTATTGCGAGGGAAGGGTAAATTGGACCAGCGAGAAACGCAAGGGAAGAATTGTCGCTGACCTTTGCGAAGGGAATTGGAGGGAGGCGTTTGCCCCGATACCCCCGAGCTTTCGTAGGGAAGGTACCTCGCGAGAGATTCTACCGCAGGGCCATTAGGTGTGGCTCTGATGATGGCGCGTTTTTTTCTCTCGATGCAGGATACTTGGGTGTCACCTCTGGGCGGGGATGCAGTTATCGATCCGCTCTGGGACGAGTTTTTGTGTACTCTTGACGAGGAGCTCTTTATTTATTTATTCTTTTTTTTTTTTTTTTTTTTTTTTTTTTGATAGGGGTGGAAGTTAACGAGCAATTGAGTGACGTTGAATGGACAATGAATAGGTGGGACGCGAGCTATTAGTACGCACGCGAAATATCCGCGTATGGATACATCAGACTCCGCGGGAGGCTATAACCTACTTCCTTGGCGTGTGGAGCCCTAAAGCTGATAACCCATTCACGCGATGGATCGTGCCGGATGAGGTACCAAGTCGGCACGAGCTGATACCCGCGGCTACGTACTCTATGTATGTGTGCGTACAACTTGTACGGGCAAGTTTCGATTACGTCGAATATTATACCTGCCTATCTGCCTGCGTGGTTAATCTTCGTCTCACTGACAGCTCGTGCTCTTTGTTTGTATACCTATATCGGGGATCCGAGTATGCGATTTGTTGAAGGAATGTTTGTTTTTCAGTTACTTTTTTTTTTTTTTTTTTTTTTTTTTAAAGAATAAAATATGAGAAATAGTTCACGGTTGTAATGCCTAATTGACATCCCACTACTCTTTGACTATAGATAGATTGGATTTTTTTATCCCATTGGCTAGGGACTCCTTAATAGGATCCATAATAGCTAGAATAGAGTCAGACTGGCTAGTTCTACTTGACAGTATGAGTACAAATATTAGATTACACAATTACAAGTGATTTGAAGCTAGTATTTGAAAAAAAATGAAGAAATACCAGTGAAATAGATGGCATTTCGTATTATTTTTCACAGAGATCACTAAAGTCGAATTCACAGGTGTTTACTCTATAAGAGATCAGAGCACTTGAATGGATGGTTGTAGTGCTTTAAATGAGACAATGGTTTTGGAAGTATATCATACGTACATTAGTTGAAATAGAAAGAGGGTTGATCCCCTTGAAAGTTGCCAAAGTGATTTTATACGAGACGTATGAAAAACCTCTCGATGGGCAGAAATGAGGAAAATAATCAAGTTTTATAGTTCCAAGGGAAAAGGAGCTTTTTCTTTTGCTGGGTTCGATTCACTTTGCCCGTTACGATCGCTCTGCTCTGTATAGTTCAACTTTTGTACCGGCTCACCTAATTCAACACTCAATCACCATCATCAGACCTAAAAACTCCAACGTCAACGGTGTATAAGGGGGCAACTCGAGACTACCGATTTCCGCGCAATCGCTCAAAACCGCGTTTGCCGACCAACTCCGCAGCCGAAGCAAAAACATCAGCTGCACCCAGCAGCGGTCACTTGGTCGATACATCGAGAGAGAAAGAAGGGGGGGGGGAAGCAAACTTTGGCCCAACAACTCGGAATCTTGCACAGTGCCAATAACCGCGCTCTCACCACCATCCCTCCTCCTTGGCGATCGATCAAAGTGCCAGGAACTCCCGAGAACAAGCAGTCCAAACGGAGCCTCGTTGTCCGAAAGTTACATCGGCTTAGCCTCGCCGTCGTCTTCTTTGGGCTGATTAATTCCGTTTCTGCAGTAGTAGCCCCGCAGGCGTCAGCTCCCACATATGAAAGTGAGTGTCGATTGGTCACTGTTCCGTGATGCAACCCCCTCTCCCCCACTTATTTCGCTCAGCGTGCACGTGTATGCACCGCGAGCGCGGGGGGACCTGTATGTATACTTTACGCTCCTGCCGTACCCGGGTGAATGCAATCCTCGAATATGCACGAGTGCCTTTTATATACGATTCTCGAAGGAGGTCGTCGCGAAGGAGGAAGGGAGCGTAATCCTCGCGAAGGTGTAAATTTCTCCCGGCAGCCGGAGCGTGCGGGAAGACACTCGTGGGTGTAAATTACGCTGGTATGGCCTCTTCCTCCCCCCCCACCCCACACTCTTCGATCGAGGGACTCGATCCTCCCTGGACGGCATCAGTGTGTGTGTGTGTGTGTGCATAACGTAAGCAAACGAGGAAGCGGGGAGTATAAGGTCCGCACGTGCACCCATTTTCCCAACTCCTGGAGAACTAAACTCGAGTTCCAAAGGCGCGCTGCCAAGCTCTCGCTCGTGTGCCCTGGAGGAAAGAGCTTTTAATCGGCCTGTCGGCTGCGAGCTTGTCTCGTCTGGTTGCAAGAGACACTATGCTCTGCTTTTTACTTGCCCGTCGTTCTGTATGAGTCTAGATTCGTTTTGTGCCCAGCTGGCATGTAACAGGGGGGCCCGATTGTGGGAGTAAAGTTTATAACTTTTTTTTATGTAACATTGAACATCTAGGATGGACCTTTGTTTGCTCTTATATGATGGTCAGAGTATACTAGAGTACTAGGTGAATGTAGTAAAATGCTTTTGAATTGGTAATCACCCTTATGTGAACTAACCTTTTGCACGGTCGCTACCTTTAGAAAAAGCATTTTGGCCCAACTCCTGTATATTTAAATATTTTTTTTCCTTTTGAAATGCTAAGTTGAAGAGTATGCTTTGGTTCAGTAATATAGGTCGATTTTACGTCAGGCGGTCTTTGATGGTTGTAAGAATCTGTGGATTTTTAGTTTATAGAGGGTGTCGTATGGAATTTTATAAGATCTGTTGTTACTATTACCGTTCCAACACATATAGCTATTAAAATTTGTGTACAAAAAATTTTATTGGTACATATAGTTTGGGAGTTTCCGGTGACCGTTTATCTGGGTAAGAGTATGCATGGAATCAGTAGTATAGATCGGTTTTGCGTCAGGCAAATTTGATGTAATTTTGTATTTTACAAGAATAAAATTAGTAGTATAGGTCGGGTTTGCGTCAGACGAACTTTGATGTAGATTTATATAATAAAGTCAGTAGTATAGATAGGTTTCGCGTCAGACGGACTTTGATTCGCTTTTAAATCTGTGGATTTGTATTTTACAAGAATAAAATCAGTAGTACAGGTCTATTTTGCGTCAGACGGACTTTGATGTGGACTTGTATAATAAAATCAGTAGTGTAGATCGGTTTCACGTCAGACGGACTTTAATTCGCGTTTAAATCTGTGGATTTGTATTTTACAAGAATAAAATCAGTAGTACAGGTCTGTCTTGCGTCAGACAAACTTTGATGTAGATTTGTATAATAAAGTCAGTAGTATGGATCGGTTTCACGTTAGACAGACTTTGATTCACGTTTAAATCTGTGGATTTGTATTTTACAAGAACAAAATCAGTAGTACCGGTCTGTCTTGCGTCAGGCGAACTTTGATGTAGATTTGTATAATAAAGTCAGTAGCATAGATCGGTTTCGCGTCAGACGGACTTTGACAGTCGTCGGGGAATCTGTGAATTTGTAGTTTACAAGGGGAATGATATAAAATATCATTGGATCTGCGATGTCACGATTACTTTTCTACCGTATGTAGCTATTTTAATATGTTTACATGAAAATTCGATGATTAAATTGCTGAGGTTTTGGTGACGAGTAAGAATTTTTAATATCAATTTTTCTACGTCAACAAGTTTAGCAATTTCATTCCAACAGTGTTCCGTAAGTATGGACATACGTAATACTTTTGAAAAAAGCACGAAATAATCCCCCCAGATTTGCTCTACATGGGTAGAACACACAATTTGTTAAAATCTTTTGTAACGTTTCCCTACGAATCACGGATTTGTGTAATCGCTCGTTTCAAAGGTTTTTAAAAAGTAATACGCGAAAAATCCTTATATTTATGTCCAGCTCTACGATAATAAAAAAGCACGAAATGAAATGCTTTCACAAGCAACACAAAACGCCCCTCCAATGACTTCTCGAAAAAACACTATAAAAATCACTGTGCACTTTGAGCGCTGAAATCATGAAAATGCACGCGAAATTCGTAAGCGTGCTAATTAAGCCAGAAATTTGCGAGTGTATAGCCAGCTCTAATGATTAATTAAGGCGACATGCACGCGGCACTCGGAGTCTTCATGTAATCAGAGTTATCTGATTATACTCACGTCTCGAGACTGCCTTCGTGCTGGTACACCCACGTGGGACTAACAATAAAAGCCAATTTTGCTTGTGAGTCTTCTTTCGGGGGTTGGGGTCGACACTTATACACACGCCACATCATATGTGACAAATGTGCGAGTGTCATGTGCTGATAGCGCGTCAGCGCAGTTAGGTACAAACTGCCCTTTGAAAAAGTCACCGCAAATTAGACTCTTGATCATGTTTGTCTTTGTCGAGGAGTTTAATTTAATTACGAAAAAAAGAGATTGTACTCGTCACGTTTTAAATGTTTATAAAGTTCGAGAAGACCGACGGGGGTGGGAAAAAAAAAAATTAATTACAGCTACGCTGGAGGGAACGAGGGCGTTTCAAAGTACGGAAAAAGAATACCGAGCAAAGGAAAGGGCAGTAGAATAAGAAGCTTCGAGCGAGCTGGATATACATACAACTGGTAAGTTTTTCCGGGAGGAAACTTTAGCTCGAGCAGCGGGAGAAATGAGTCCCGGGGTGCTAGTGCGTGTTAACGAAGTCGCGAAGGACACGGGACGTGCAGGTCCATCGGTCGAGGGGAAACAATCGGAAACGGGAACAATGGGAAAAAGACGAGCTGCTCGTTGCACACAGCTGGAATACGAATAGGAGCCGCGCGCGGTGGTGGGTCGTTGCCGTTATTATGTATTGAATCAGGTATCTGGCTTTTTTTGCATTCCCCGCGCTCTCGGCCGTAATGGATATAATGGACCCCCCGCATGGCAGTTCTCGTGGAAGCGCATATAGACTGCATGACCTCTTTTCGTTGTTGTACGTTTTTCAAACTTTTCTTCTTCTTCTTCTTTTTTCGTCCCTCTTTTTTTTTTTTTTTTTTTTTTTTTTTTTTTTGATTTTTNCCGAAATGAAAAGGAAACGAGAGCCAGTACAAACGGCTGCGATGGCCCGGAAAACCCTCTCGGCGAATTTCCCCGTAAGAGAGAAATATATTGCTGCTTTCGTCAATTATTTGCAAAAGCTCTCGATCGGCTTTTCCCTCGACTGACCAGGGTAGAAGTTTTCAATTTTATTTAGTTTTTTTTTTTTTTTTTTTTTTTAAAATTTTTTTTTTTTTTTTTTTTTTTTTCCCCCTTTTTTTTTTTTTTTTTTTTTTTTTTAATTATGTCGGGAAATCCGCAGATAATGAGAGAAATGTCGAATGAAAGCTTCATCAGGACGGCAAAATATTTTTCGTGTTCAACGAAACGTGTGCTATACGAAAGCGACCTACATGACGAGTTTCTAAATCCGGACGAGTGAAGCCAATAGTTCCCTTGTTTCACAGATGTATCGTATTTTGCCTGAAAATCACCCAAACCCGATAGAAGCAAATATACTCAAAGCACTGCATGCAGTAAAAAAAAAAAAAAAAAAAAAAATTCCAATCGGACAGTAGAATCTCGAGTTTTGATCCAACAAATATCTCAGCGACGCAGCAACGCGGAAAATGCAATTTCGGGCATTCGCGCGCGGCACGCGGCGTCAAATTCATCCGATCCCCATGCACTTCCTTCCCAAAGCGAGAGGGAGCAATCGAAGGCTTTCTCCGAATGAGATACACCCACGTAGCGCGCGTTTCTCGAAAGCGCATGATACAAGAGCGCGTGTATTTACCCGAGCGCGAGATATAGGCTAAGTAATGTTAAAGGTACACACACAAACACACGGATGTGTATACATGTGTGCGCCAGCGCTGTGCACACACGTATAAATGCGGGCTCGCGTGATGATCGTCTGTTTGCGCACGACTGGGCTGTACAGCAATCGCAGGCATAGCCTTCCCCGGTAAACACAAGGGCCCACATGCTGCGCGCAAACATCCACATCTTCTTCCTCTCTCTCTCTCTCTCCCTCTCTCTCTCTGCACCAGTGCAGGCTGAGGTTGTAAATACGTCGCGGCGCGAGAAGAGAGTCCTCGAGCAAGGAAGAGCCAAGGCACGGGGAGCCGTAGTCCTCGTACTTCTTGTCGGGGGGGGGGGGGGGGTGAAAAGTTTGCTCGTCGAAAATTTAAAAGCCGAGGCTGCAAATAACCAACCCGGAAGGGGCCCTCCACGTATATATATATACACACGCGAAGATGCTTGTAGATAGATGCGGCGCTACAAACTCGCGGGAATCTTTTAACGACCCTTTAAACGCCCCGGAGCAGTGCCGTTTTCATCCGCGGCTGTTTTCGCCGTCTCCGCTCTGCGGGTACATGCGTATATGTATACGTTAGGGTGTGCTCTCCGCACTGATTTATTAAATCGTCGCGATTCGCCGAGGATGAGCACCGAATAATGCAGGAGCAGCTGTGTAGCGCTCGCGCGAGAAGTGATGGCCAGAGAAATTTATAATGTTCTTTCGGTGGTAGGGGTAGGGGGGGGTCTCGAAAGCTCCTTTAATTGCGGAAAATGAAGCCAGCTTGTGAAACTTTGCCGCGTGCTTTAATTTAATTTCCTCCTTCTTGCTCTCTCTGCTCTCGCGTATAGCAAAAACTTTCTTCTTAATTGCTAATTTTCTTCCAGAACTGCTGTAGCGAAGCATCTGACATATTATTTTGCGTTTCGGTTCGTCCTATTAATTTACTCGGCGTTTACAAGGCTACGTTACACGCCTACCGAGTGGGTACTGCTCGTGGCACTTTGCGGTGATGGTTCTGCGGGACGTCAAAATTTTATCGATCGTCACCCAAATGGTAGCATAGCATGGGGTGCTGCATTAATACGTCTGTGGGTATCTCTCGTGATAGACAATTTTAGAAAATGTCGAGCAGTTTTATGTTTATGGAAGCGAAAAAAATGTAAAACTGCTAACTTAGTTAAATCAATGCAAAGTATCCTTTGAACAGAAAACATTTGACAATCAATGGAGTCGCACTGATTCAGTGGAAGAAAAAACAATAATTTCATTCTTTTCTTGTAAGTGAGCCAGAGATGGAGGGAGAGGTTATTTGGAACGGAGAACTATGTCTTAAAATTACGTATAGTACCTCGCGTAAAATAACGTGTAAGCAACGCCAGTGAAAACGAGACAAAGAGTATCACGAGGAAGGGTGTGCGTTTGATATTTCGTCCCAAGTCGGTGCTGTACGCGAGCTTAGTGCAAAAACTGTTTTCGCCCAGCAGCGACAGGACACAACTACGTCGACAGAGACAACAACAGCTAGTTGGGCTCTAGCTCCTCCCCCTCCCCATCTACCTTTCTTCCCCCGAGGCCCAGCTCTGCTCTCCTCGGCTTTGTACACGTCCGAGTGCTCTCCGAGAGTCCGAATGTGGACCCCATCTCTTTCTTCTCCCGTGAAATTGGAAGATCGCTCTCCCCCGAGCGAGCGCGCCGAATAAAAACTTTTCCCCACTCGGTTTCCTTCTCTCTTTTTTTACTTTTATTTTATTTTTTCCAAGTATGCCAAGAGATAGGAAGGAAGACACAGATCGGCAAGAAGCCGAGTGTTTCCACCGCTGGGAGTCCAACTTTGGACACGACGAACGGCTGTTCTCTCCGCGGTACGTGTACACAAGTGAAAAAGGTCCCGCTTCGGTCAGACGGCCGGTCTTCTCGCCTAGAATTATTATCACCGCTATATCGAGATGACTCCCCCTTTTTTTTTCTCTCGACAAAAATCACGAGGCATAAAAAGCAGCGTCTCGCCCTCCCACTTTGCGAGGCGTACCTATCAATTTCTCGACGCTTCTGGTCTCCGGTTGTGAATAATGCCTTTCCCATACGTTTCGAGCTGTTGTACTTGCCCACTCCGCACCCCGGGAAAACGGAGCTGTGATACAACAACGAAACAGAGACCCATGCCTCGAATTTCACGGAGTTCCGAAACGGGTTTCGACAAGGTTCCACCCCCCGACTCCTGAATAGTTAGTTTAACGTCCCGAGAGATCGGATTTGGCGTGAGAGCGTTTCGCTGTTGTCGAGGAGAAAAAATCCAGCTCACGCAGGTTGATCTAAAAAAATCCTGTACTCCCCCCAAAGAGCGCGAAAGAACATCGGTGTGAAAGAACTATATACGGTACGCGCGAGCGCATCGATCGCACCTCTCCCTATCGCAGCCTCCTTTGCATCGTATGCTGATCCGAACGTCAAAGAGCCAGACTCTGCCAGGGAATTTTCCATCGCGGAGGGTCCCGGCACGAAATGTCGCCTCCAACGTTTTTCAACGCGTGTATATGTATATACGGCGCGCTGATTCGGCAGATTTCGTGAAATGCCAGGCGATGGAAAATTATTGCCGTCATTTCCGGGTGGATGGCTTCGGGGCGACCTTGTACAGCAAAGATGACTCGCGCTCCTCGGCGGGGAAAAAGCCGCGGGCTGTTTGTGATTTTCCCCGAGAGCCGAGGAGGGTGATCGCAAGACAGGGAAGAGAAGCCTTTACGGGACCACTCCGTCATTGTGTAGGCGTGTTATCTCAATCTCCGGGAAAACCTTTGAAGAGGATTGCGCGGCAAAACACAAAGATAGCCCCGTTCGCCGGAGCCTTTCCGAAAAAATCAAATCAAATCACGAAGCAAGTTTCGTCGGTCCGAAAGCTCTACCCCCCATCTCGCGAGATTAGCCGAGTTGTTGACTAAAAGCACTCGAGAGCTTTCGGATCACGAAGCTTCAGGAGACCCAGAGAGAGGAGCAAAGAATCTGCCGGGACGCAATATTTATACGGTAGACGGTGCACTTATGGCTCTGCGAAAACAAAAAATTTTCATCGAACGTGACCCAGGGAAAACAACAACTTTTTGCTCTTTTTCATTGTTCTTACTCCCGGATCCAGAAAAAAAAAAAAAAAAAAAAAAAACGAGCCCTCGAGCATTTATATGCCTCTATAGTTTTGCCGTCATAAATTACCGCGCGCGTCCAAAACAATAAACCCTCTGACTTTTTGCCAAACCAGGCAGAGTCACGACCGTATATTATGTGTAAACGCGGTCGCGAGAGAATAACCAATGGCAAAAGCAACATCAACAGCTCGGAAAAACAAGCCTCATCCTCTTTGAGCCCCCCTTGCGTGGAGTCGCATCGGGGCGTCCTGCGTTGCAGTCTCGAGGCCGAAGGAGCGCGCCCTCGCGTGTCCGGTGTTTATTCGGCCGAGTGGGTGGCGCGAGCTCTGGTTCGTCGGGCGGCCACTTGGGGGGCGCAGCAGCGCGGGAAGCGCGCCAGGCCGGCTCCAGCCAGCGCTTGGGCCGCTGTGCTCGTTCGGGCGCCGAGCTGGCTGCAGTGCTTGCGCGAGGGCCGAAGGACCGCGAGGTTGCGAAAGCGTGGGCTAGCTCGGCCGGTTTTCGATTCGCGGAGCGAGAGTGTGCCGATGATGACGGGTGGTGTGTGCGACGAGGAAAGCTCGCTGGCTTGAGTTTACCCGCTGGTGTTCGGTGCGAGTTTGGGAACCTTCGATCTCGATTGTGGGCTGCACGTGCCGAAGTCGACGATGAACCCTCGAGACGCTCGGACAGCGCGGAGTGATCCGATACCAGGAGCAGCCGGCCGGTGTTTCTCGAGAGGTGTCTAAAAATAAGAAGGAAAAAAAAGTTAGATAACAAGAGCAGAGTATCCGATGACCGCGGGTGGTGCTCTTGCGACGAAAATAGCGCGGATGAAGTTTCGAGTGTACCGATAGCGCCGAGGGGGCCCGTGTGTTTATTTATGTCGTCGTTCGTGAGGTCGAGGCTGCCGCGGGGCAGCTCATCCCCGGCTCCGATGGACCTCAGGCCGGGCTGTCTTTGCGGCTTGAACGGCGAGCCGCAGTCGACGAGGCGAGGCTGCTGTGATGACAGACTGTACCAACGACGAGGCCTGGCGCCGCACCTGCAGTAGATACAAATACCAAGAGGACTATTTCGCTCACGAAAGAGGTTACCGTCCCTTTTTTTTTCTTGGCTTCTCTTTTGATCCTTCCTGTTGCGTGCACGCGCGGGGAGAATAAACTATATTGGAAGTTTGTTTCCTGGAAGGAGTTTTTGAAAGTTGCGTGGTTTTTGTTTCCGCGGCCCTCGGCGCTTTTGGCGGCTTTGCGCGAGTAAATACGAGAATTGGAGAGTGGGGGTGTCTACGTGAGGTAAAAACCTAATGTCCGAGCGTGTGGATAGCAAAAGGAGGAAGGAGGAGGTGAAGTTCGATTATTTTCTTCCGTGGGAACGGCTCGGGTGTAGGGGGGAAAAAAATCGCCGAGGCTGAAAAAATCGCTGTTAATGGGAAAAGGGTTTTTATCCAGTGATCCGAGCTTTGCGAGTTTTTATTGGATACCCAACTCCCTTTCTCGAAGGGACGTCCAAGTGTTTTGCTCAACCATATACGATTTCGTTGTAAAGTATAAGGGAACCCTCCAAATTTGATTTCAAAGCACAAGTTTTTTTTTGTTTTTGTTTTTTCGCTTGAAAGAAACTGTAGAAGACACCTGCAAACAAAAGTATATAGCTGTAGAGGAGAAAAGGGAGCCTAATTAGATGTTCTCCACACGCGAGTCTCCCAAATTCACTTAACCACAGTGGTGAGTTTGTTTTCCCTTTCCCCCAGAGGGGGAGGGGGCGAAAAAGTCTTCGAGGTAGTTTTAATTAATCTCCTGTTCCCCCGAAAGCCCAAAACTTCGTTGCAAGTACAAAGAAACTTGGCAAAATAAATTCGGAGCAACTCGATCGCGAGGGTTAAAATTACCTCTTTTCTTGTCGTGTGCATGACAAACCCTCTACATGAGCATTACCATTAATGATTGGCGAAAGCTCCGGCGTCGTAACTGCGCAAGAAAGGCTCGATCGCACGAGAAGTGAGTGTCATCTGGTCCGAAGCTCTAATGAAATTTTTAATCGCCACTCTCCTTTTTTCTTTTTTTCCTCTTTCACCCACAGAACTGCACATACATACTTTTTTTTCTCTCTCTCTACTGCTGACTCGCCGTAAAACTCTGACTTTCTCAGCAGCAGCAGCTGCAAGCTCTCACGTGCAATTAATGGCAGCACACACATACATATCTTTTGGGTTTTCCCTCCTCCCCCTCCTTTTTCAAGAAAAACATCTTTAAGAGCATTATTTTAGCGGGCCACCCCGCAAACAGCCCCGGCTGAGCTACAATAGGTATAGGCATGATCCAACAACAGCACCGGTATAGCTACAGGCGGAGCTTTCGTGCATTCAAGTAAGCTCCCGTCACGGCCCTGGATAACGGCTGCTTTGATTGAGTGCCTCGGGATGATGGAAGCGCCAGCGGGTCTTTCATACCCCACCCTCTCCTTGCACAAGCCCAAGGAATCCAGAGATCGACAGGGAGTTTGCTCGAGTCGGCTGGCCTATATACATACATGTATGTCGATAAGCTCACGCGACGCCGAGCCTATGTACCTCGATCTTCGGCTTTCACGAGTGCGATTGTGCATACCCGTGCACTTTTGGGGGGAGGCTTATCCGTTTCACCATCATGTACATTGTATAAACAGTCGTGGGCACGGATTTGTTTGCACTCTTCGCGAGTATCGGGGCCTCATCTGTATTGGTGATCTCGGGGGGGGGGGGGGGGACAATGGCTGGTTCATACCGAGAGCTTTATCCGACGAGATGGCCCGAGTTTTCGGCCACTATGCTCTACACGAAACATTTAAGCGTCTTATGCACGGTAGGATGAATCGGAATCAACGAGGGTCAAGCTCACCGTTATCGACAGGTATTAAAACCTCTTTTTTTCCTACCTCCCATCCAGAGGACGAATATTTAATACTCGAGCCATCTAGGCCATTCTGGTTTGACCGTAAAATATTTATTCACGATGCTCGCGCTTTATTAGGGTTTTTATAAAATCCCACGTTAGTATTAGTTTGAAAAAAAAAAAAAAAAAAAACAAGCAACAAAAGGTGGGGGGAACCGTAGAAGGGTGATAAAAGCTCATGGCCGCAATTTCGATTTCCGCACCGCTCGTATGTTTAATCGCAGGGGAGGGGGGTGTAAAAAACGCGAGCTCCGAAACCGATGAATGGCGTTGTAAAAACCAACACTCGGAGGGGGTTAGCGGTGGTTGCGCCGCGCGAATAAATTGTCCGCGCGCGTCGACGGCTTTTAAGCGCGGATACTTAGGTGCGCGTGTACATACCTATGTGGAACTACTTGCGAAAAAGGCAAAAAAAAAAAAAAATAAAAATTGTACCAACGCGTGGTGTTGCTTGTTGTGTATGTGTTTTGATGTTCTTTTTTATTCGCAGCTGCTAAGCGTTGCGTTTGCGTTTTTCACCCGCTCTGGCGTCGGTTTAGAGGAAAAAAAGTACAGTGTAACAGTATTTATTAGGCCAGGTGGTACAACCACACAAGTATGGCTCCAAACACCTAATAAATTACTATAGTTGATTGGATAAAAATGTACTTAAAAAAAATTATAATAACAATTGAAACATTAAATAGAATCACGTTAGAAATGTGAAAGGACACAAGTTGGTTTTAGCCATAAAGAGACATGTACGTAATCTATCGCGTATCTAGTTTTTTTTTACTCAACCAATGCTGTCACTAGCAAATTTCAATAAAACGAGGATTTATAATAAAAAAAAAATCGAATCAAGTTACAAATTTTTGTGTAACTCTTAATTCTCTGGCAGAGAGACAGTGGAAGACCAGAGAGCAACGCTTTGCAAAAGTAAAGTCAATGATCTCGTCACTCGAGTTGTCAAAAAAATATGTATAATATCCTTCGAGGGGAAAAATATATTAATTACTCTGATACAGCTTCTTACTTCATAATGTATTTTTACCAAGTAGCTCCACCCCATGGCACAGGTATTGTGTTGCAAGTAAATGCTGTCATTCGGTACAAATTGTTGACAAAACGAAAACGCTGCTGTTTATTTTCCGTAATTAATTGGCTCAAAAGTATGTCCCGTTTGCCGACTCGCAAGTTAATGCCAAAATACACATCCATCAACGTTTCTTGAATACAACCTGATTAGCGCAGCGAGAGGGACAAGGAGTTAATTACTCGTGGTGCTCTCGAGAGTTGAACTTAATTTGATTCCAATTAATTCCAAAGTCTTAAGATTTTGTCGGGAGTAGAAAGACGCGTAGTGCCGTGCAGCAGCCCGTATATATATATGTATCCATTGGTTGTCGTTTCGGCTCTTTTTCTTATTGCGTGCCAGCGAGTCCTCGTCGTCGCCGGTGTCGTTGTCGTGTCCCTTTATATTCGCCATTTAAAATCCAGAGTTGGCAAGTAATGCACTTTTTTTTTTATTACTGCAGTTCTCCCGTCGTTTTTATTGTCCCGTAAACAATCTCAACTTTTTTATAGCTCGTTTTTTTTTTCTCTCAAACGGCTCCTCCACGCAATCGTGTCTATTGTTGTCAACTTTTTTAAGTAGTTCAAGTTGAAATTCACACACCAAGTGCCCCTCAAAGTTTGGACCGAATACGAACATATAAACGTATAATGTTAAAATACAAAAGTCATTAAATAAAATACAAAAAACTTGGTAGCTTGAATTTCGAGCTAATGAATTTTCAGTGTACTAGCTTACCCTCCTCCTTTAACGATTCTTGAAAACTTTGCTAGGAAAAAATCCACTCTAAAATTCACGCTCCATTTGATCGATTCGACAGTCGATAAATTTTAAAACTTTTGCACGGACATGATTGAATTAGTTCCGCAGCGGTAACGCGGCATGAAATCCGTATTACCCGCATTTATGCATACCAAGTGTATGTATATTATATGCAGAATAAATGCTAAAAATTCCATGCTAATATTTACTCCAGCTGCGACTTTTTACCACCAACCAAGGATCCTTTTTAAAAATTTCCATTTGAATTTTTTTAACAAATATTTTAAAAAATCTTCCCCTTGGATCAGACTGACCGTATACGTGTTATTCAACAAACGTGGTACGAAAGTTATTTCGGATTCCCGAGATTGAAAAAAAAAAAGTTAACGATCACAAATATCTTCCGTGGCCCCGTTACGAGAGAGAAAAAAGCTCAAGTGCGCAAACAAACAAACAAACAAACAAACAAACAAACGCGCATTCGTCGCGAAACGCGATCCAAAGTAGTTTTATCACGAGTCCAGCGAAAGAGAATATCCACTCTGAAACGAAAAGCTCAAACGGGACGCACAGGTCGAGGGTTCAGCCGCGTAAAACTACCCTTGTACAAAAGAGATCCGAGTGAATTGAAAAAAAAAAAAAAAAAAAAAAAAAAAAAAAAAAAAAAAAAAAAAAAAA
>NW_019379680.1:148368-172256 GCF_000648655.2 Copidosoma floridanum
AATAACATTTTTTTTTTTTTTTTTAATTTATTTTTACTACTTTACCTTCTGTCATTTCCTGCTGAGTGTAAGATATTTGAAAAAGTGGAGTTTGACTCAATGATTGAGTGGTTGTTTGACAGCTACTTTTTAACTTTGGCACTTTTATCGTTTTCCTCCCCTAACTTGTTTTCTCAAGGTTTTAGTTGCATAAACCTTCTCAATGCCAAATATGTCCTGACATAGGTAAAGTCTTTTTTCACCTCATCAATTGTATCATTTGTAATTGATATGGACCATGAAATAGGTAGCTATTGAGCTAAAAAAATAAGAATCGATTGACGCTTAAAAAAGTAAATCAAGCTCCCGTTCATCGGATTAGTCGAGGGGAAAAAAGCTCCTAAAATTTTGAAGAAAAAAAAAAAAAAAAATCTTTACAACAGGAGGGAATTTTCACACTGAAATTCATCACGAGATACTTGGTCCGTCAGATGACTCTACTGAAGGAAGCCCCATTGCTGTCACTTTCATGAAAGCTCAGGAAGTTCCGAGAAGCTCGCTCTTCTTTCACCCTTGGCTGGCCATTTTTTTTCCATCCTACGATTCCCCGCGAACGCGTGTCTCCAAGGAGTCAGCAGAATCCGTACGCCTTTAAGTTACACGCCTTTCAAAAGCTAAAGGCTCGCTCATTTGTTTCGTAAAGCTCTGCAAGTTTTTTTTCCCGCACCTTTTCGCGCGCAAAAGAGCCCTCGGATTTCCACGGAAAACGGTAATCTTCAAGCTAGCAACGACATACACCAAAATGTATATCGTAACAACTGCAGCAACGACGGAGACAGAAATAATCAGCCCAGTATCGTCAAACGCAACCAATTGTCATACAGTCGAAACTTCGCCGGGAGTGTAGTACCTCGCAAATGGCTGGCGAGCTTGCGGCGCGCAAGTTGCCCGAATTTCCCGCACTAACTGCGGGATACCTTGCACGTTAGCCAGTACATACAGTAAACCGGAGAGATACACGTACACAGGTCGGGCGGACACTTTAGCAAACCCGCACGTTGTAATGCGGAAATTGAATGTGCTAATGCGCACGATGATGAATACGATTATTACGAGAAGCGGGTATTAGATTGCGCGCGGTTTATAAGCGCCTTGGAACATACACGTACATTCACACACTTGAATTTACAAATTTCGACTGTTTGCGTAATTTTGGGCAAATACGTTTTACACACAGAGCGCTGTGCTAAGCTCTCTCTGGTCTAGCGCGCCAAGTACCAAACGAACGGCTCGGCTGATGCGAGAGAGGGCGGCCCTCGGCAGCTGCGCGCAGTACCCAATTTGTTTGTTCGGTGCAATTCCACGCGAGGCCCGATTTATGAGCCCTGCGGTGCGGTTCTCGAGGGCTTTTGCCAAACTTGGGCAATATCCAGCCTGTCTGTCTTCACTTGATGCCTCGCGCGGGTGTTGTGTGTGTATACATCCATAGCGAGTTAACGAATCGAAGCCGAATTGGGCCATTTTTCGCAGCCAAAATACACGTGGCGCTCTTCATCCCGGAAATATATGTGGGAGTGGTTTTTGGAGCATATTTTTGAAGGAGATGGTCATCCGACATTGGTATCGGTGAGGGGAGTATCAAAGGGAAGAAGAGTGGAGGGGAAAAACCGTGCCTGGGTGAAAAATAAAAACAAAAGGGTCGGGGCGAGGCGTCATCCCATGAAAAGGGTGGTTTTTCTTGGAGCTTCTTTTTTTCTCTTGGAAGGGCTGGAAAACGTAGGTGGAAGTTGCTGTGGCTGCAGAAGTGGTACAGCATGCAAGAGACAGGTGTCGGGGTGCAGGAGCGAGAAGTGTTTCCTGCGCGTCTTCTGATTTCGAAAAAGAGCGCGTCGATCTCCGCTTGCTCGCGTATTTTGTTATCGCTTTTTGTTTGTTCACTTTTCTTTTTATCTCTTACGTGTACGTCAATTTCTTTTTCAAGTAGGCGCTTATTTTGTGAGCTGCTTTTTACTTGATTTTAACGATACGTCTGATAAGCTAAAGTCACCTTGTGTGAGTCACCGAAAAAAAAGGTGTCAATCACGAGTCGTTTTTTTAATACGTAGAATTTTTTATGTTTGTAAATGAAAAAAATCAATCGGTATATTTCCGGCTGATAACTTTCTCATTTCGGTGAATTTCATCAATTACCTTTATGATAAATATGATAAATAATTTGTTACCTGATTGACTCGTTTACATTTTCAAATGAAAAAACTTGTTTTCGAAAGTGATCCACGATAGGTAACTTTAAACTAGACTGTGACGTGAATTTAAATTATTTATTTTGAACGTACGTATTTCCGGATAAAACTTGTGTTCTAAATATTTTGCAAGATCCGAATCGCCTTCCAGACGTATTTTTATCAATAAATGCTTTGGTCTACAAAAAATTACAGCCCCTCCGTGTAATATAAAATATTAATTTCGTCGGAAATGTTACTTTAAAACCTTATTTATTTTATAAAAGACAAGAAGTCAATCCAATACAAAAAAAAAAAAAAAAAAAAAAAAAAGAAAAACGTCGATTGAAAAAGAGTCGGGGTGGGCTCTCTCACCTCCTTCATCGTCGCGTACATATAGGTAGTATGACATAATCGAGAGAAATCGCACCTGCGCGAGCGAGGAGAAAGCGTTTCCATTTTGCCACGCGCAGCAGTTAAGAAAAACGAGGTCGGATCAAAGGCTCGACAAATAAAGGGGAATCGGCAAAAAGCGAGGAGCATCCCGGGGATCTCGTTCCCGCTCTTTGACTCTCGTTATCTACGCTCCGGGGCTCCGTTGCATCCTCCCCTCCCTTACGCGCGTACACGCTCCACAGACACCCACCTATAATCGCTCACCTCTTTATCATCTTTTCTATCGAGTCTATTCAACCCCTCCGCGCTGCACTCCCGTCTCGCGTATACCTACAGCATCCCTCTCTCGGTTAATTGAGTTCCGTCGTTTTATATCCGCGCTGTATCGCTCCTTTGTTACTCTATCACGAAATCACTGGAAATTTCCCGTAAGCGCCAAATCGGATATGCGTGTACATAAAAATTCGATCAATACGTTGGAAATAAGCGTTCTTTGATGACAAACGATTCATGCAGAGTGACCGCGATCAAGTTAGCAAGAAACACCTTTAATAATGTAATTATGAATTTTGATCGGAAATCCGGACGCCAAGTAGATTAATTGGTTTTCCCCCCGCATTAATTATTGGCGCGACTGCATAATTTGCGTATGTACTGGATGAGTAAGAAGAAAAATATTACGTAAAAAGTATACTTACCGAAGACGCAAGACTCGGGGCAATCGAGCGAGACGGGCCCCTCGATATCTCTCTCATCGTCGAGTTCTCGAGTGGCACACCAGCCGAGAGACGCCTCCGCGTGCATAATAGAGGCGCACTTTGCCGCCACCCACTCGAGCACCTCCACGCGTATAAATACACACGTGGAGTCTCTCCTCCGATCGACCTTCGAGTCCCACTCGAGTGAAAAGCTCCGAGATGAAGACTCCGAGGGAATAATGGTGATAACGAACCTTCGGCTGCTCCTCTTCTCCGAGATTTTGCGAAAAACGAGCGGTCCTGCAGGGAAATTCGAGCCCAGAGGAGCCGTTGGGTCGTTAACGCGGAGACAACTTTCGACGTTTTAATCTCCCGATAATTATCAGCTCGGTGCTCGTGGGAGGGAGGGCTTTTCCAAACATTTGCACGCGAGCCCTTCGGCTGGCCTGGAAAAATCAAGGAAGCTCTTCGAGTGACGAGCGAATGAGAGGACGTGCCGGGAATTATAAGCAATTCTCATCTCGGGCGCGTCGTTTGAAACTCGAGGGTGGGAACAGTTTCTTTTTTCCCCGTGTACCCTCCACCGGTGGTCGCGTCGTCTTTCCCCTTCTTTTCTTACAACACCTTTAGATGCAAATATGCACCCCTCGAGGACTGGGATTTCGCAATGATCGTTCCCTTGGAGAGTTTCCGAGGCTCTCCCGTATAACTTCGCCGGGTTTAGTTTCCGTCGACTCGTTTTCGGAAAATCTACCCCTCGACTCGTTGGTTTGCCATTTTAATTTTGCCGGGGCGACGTTTTGGAAATATTTGCGCTCCGGACGCGAGTGAGTCGCCACTCGAGCAAACAGCGCGGGAGGTCCTGTTGACTCTAGCGCGAGTACTTTGAATTTCAGATGTTCCCGGCCGATCGAGGATTAAGAGTCTATCTTCAATCGGGGGAGCGGTGCTCGAGAGCTTTTTCGGGAAAAAATGTCGGGACGATATGAACGAGCATTTATTTTTCTTTACTGGCCGTCGGTACTTGAGTGCCGAAATGAAAAGGAAACGAGAGCCAGTACAAACGGCTGCGATGGCCCGGAAAACCCTCTCGGCGAATTTCCCCGTAAGAGAGAAATATATTGCTGCTTTCGTCAATTATTTGCAAAAGCTCTCGATCGGCTTTTCCCTCGACTGACCAGGGTAGAAGTTTTCAATTTTATTTAGTTTTTTTTTTTTTTTTTTTTTTTTTTTTTTTAGAAAAAAGGGGGTGTTACACCATTAGGAGGAAACGCGCGAGAAATCCAAGAGCTTAATAACAGAGAGGAAGAGCAGCCGCAAGACTCTGGGGTGGCGCTAAAAGGAGCATCTCGTGTAGCTCCTCAACTCTTTGGCTATTTTTTTTCCCCTATACGCTCACCCGTTTTTTGCTCCACCACTTCAAGAGAGTCTTCCATATACTCGTTTGACACGCGTGCGGTCGGACACTCTGGCTCTTCGTCATCCGTCTTTTTTTTTTCTCTTTTGCATGTTGTCCTCGCAAAGCTCCAGATTGGACGTGTTACTTTTCCCCCTCGTTTGCTTGGGCCATCCCGCTCCAATTAGAATACGAAGCTTAATGAAGTTCGTGCAGCGGCAGCTTTTGTCGTTCGAGAGCTTTTTTGCCCCCCTCGTCCCTCCCGGTCTCGTTCTGTGCTCTGAGCTGATTGTTTTAGAAACAAATCGAGACTCTGCGTGCCAGGGGAACAAAAAAATTAGCAACGCCGGTCCGCGTAGCCGAGCGGCATGAAATTTCCATTAAAAATTTGTTTTGCAAAAACATATTTTCTTTATAAACTTTTTCATTACTTTTGTTTTTCGCCGTGAAATGATAGTGGCACGAAATAAAGGTCCTCGCGTACGACGATCATTGAATAAACGATTGCCCGGCGCGAATGTAAAGACCCTCCCAGTCAAAACGCGCGCGCGGTGCAATTGTTCACGCTCAAAGTACGTGTTTGGCCATGGCCATATAACTCTTCGGGTGGTGGTGAAATTTCACGCGATCCTGCTTTTTGCCGCCCACCGTGAATCCGTGCGTCATTTTTACCGCGTAATTTTTCCGTTCTTTGGAGTAATTCAAACCGCGTATCCTGCGCCATCCGCAAACAACGTGGTTCTAGTATGTGGAAGACAAAAGGACGCGTGCACGCAGTGGGAGGAAAAAAAAATACAACAAATGCTTTTGTTTATTTTTGTTGTTCAAGTGACACACTGCTTTTCTTGTATCCTTCAGGAGCATCCAGTTACGAGTCCTGCGAAACATGAGGAAGAAAATTTACGCTTTGCGGTGTACCTTCGTTCGAGAAGAGAAATGAAAAGGGACGTAACACCGCAAGCCACAAAGACATGTGGTGTCCAAATCTCATTTCTCAAGGAATTATGAAGAGTCGGATAAAACGAGAGTTACATAAAGAAAAAGTTGAAGGAAGAAATAGAGAAAGAGATACATACAGAAGATAATTATATATATATATATATATATATATATATATTAAATTACAATATAGATGTACACTCTATCATGGACATGGTTTTAAACTGTTGAAGATTGAAATGAAAATTTTATGAAAAACGTTGCGTAACGCGAATAAGATATTTATATGTCTGGAGAGGAAGAGCACACCCGTGGATGATATATCGAGAATCACTTGCTGTAAGAGATAAAATCTGTTATAAAGAAATATATATATATGTGTGTGTGTGTGTGTGTGTGTGTGTGTATACGTGTGAGGGGACAAAGGGACTCTATGAGGTAACGGTGAAAAAGGATAAGGAAGAAGGAAAAATGTATCAAACGACCCTTGGAAATTTACCGATTGTACGTAACGTCTATTGCACGGTATCATCGATAAAGTACACACAGTAGTGCGAGTGTATCGTTGAGGAAAGAGGGGAGAAAAAAGAAAAAAAAACAAAAAAAAATACGAAAGGAAAAACGATATCACGCATAAACTCAGTACAGATGACTCTGCGAAAGACTCGCCACCACTTTCCGGACGTGTCGTCGATACTCGATTACCGAGACGTCATAAAATTACGCGCCGCTTGGGCTGATCCAAAACGTGAACAATAGGCGTAAGAGAAGAGGAGGGAGAAAAAGAAGAGGTAGGACACAGCCCAAAAACCAGCGGAAAAGCCGAGCAAGATGGCTATGGTGATATCCCCGCGAAGCAAAGCCGTCACGCTAACGCTGCTGATCACGATAATAACGATGATAGCGCTGGTGGTCGTCGGGGTGATGAGCCTCTTCGACGAGAATCAGCATCAGCTGCAGCAAGACCGGCCCGTACACCCCGACGCAAAGACGATGACCAGCCGGCTTCAACAGTTCACCAGCAGCTACATAGCCAGCAAGCCCCAGGTAAGCAGCCTCGGATCCACCCCGACACGACACCCACAACTACATGCTACATACACGTACATCCTCCACGTATGTTATCCCTCTTACACTATCTTGTCCACCCCCCCCCCACGATAGCTCGATCCCTGTACACGATTCCTTGAGCTTTGCTGGTGTATGATGGATTGGTCGTTTCAGTACACCCGCTTCAATGAACATAAGCATACACACGAACGCCCATCGAAGCACACAACAATTATTTACTTTGTTTGTTTATTTATCTGTTTACAATGTCACATATTACCACATATTACGTAATTTAAAGTTATTCATATATACGTGTATGGATTTTATTATATGCAACCCAACCAACAAGGAAGGACACTCATACCTGTGTGTATGCTGTTTTAGATATATTCAGGAACGTTACGACAAGGCTCTTGAAAGAAAAAAATAAATAAAAATAACTGTAGGTGCCGCGTAAATTTATGCGCGCCCATATTTCAATTTCAGCCGCGGAAACGTTGCCGGCGCATTAAAACGTCGCGACTCGATGTAGCGTTGATAATTTTTCATAATGGCCCCGCTGATGCCCCGCGGGTTTTTGTTTCTTTTTAAACCCCCACGCGCGTGATTCGCATGAAATTCCTCCCTCTTTTTTCTCGCGTAACAAAATTCCTCTCGCGACCATTGCGAAATTCTAAAAAAAAAAAACGGCACTTTCATCCATAAACACCACAGCACCTCGAGCTGTTGGACCATACTCACCCAGGGCCGTAATTCAGCGTGGAGACGGCGAATTTCGAAAAAAAAAAAAAAAAATATCTCACGACCCCGTCCTTCCTTTCAGTCGTCCGTACGTGCGACGACGGCGAGGAAACGAACGGAAGGGAATTAGGAGCGGACTCTAGTTTCCGGGCAGCCAGTGTAGCGCTTCCCACCCCCCCCCCCCGGTCCCCGTGTAATACACTTCCGAGGCGAAACTGCAAGAAAAATAAGAGCGCAGCGGGTGCCCGGATGCCGCTGCCACGACAAATTCCAAGCAGCTACTACACGCTCTGGGGGTGTACATACACATACACTTACGTGTCAGCGTATGCATATATATGTACCGGTGGAATACGCGATGTGCAGTTTGGGCGAGAGCCGCTGCTTGTGGCTGAAAAAGCCACCAGGGGGGAGTTGAGAAGTTTGAGTCAATGAGAGGGGGTCCACGTAGGTGTACGCGCCTGACGTTCACATTCCGATAGTTTTGCCACCAACTACATAAACATACACTACCGGTCAACATTCAACATGCATGAATACGTATATATGTACGCGCTTCGCGAATGGGTACGTATGTATGTAGCGCTGCTAGGAGGGCTTTTCTGTGCCGTGGGTGTGTTGGCGGGAGTTAAAGTCGGCTAGCCAGTATAGTTTGTCGAAGCTGCTCTATACGCTCGGAAATCGAATTTGCCGCGTGTGTATACGTTTGCCCCTTCCCTCGATGCTTCCTATCTGCCTAGAAAATTTTTTCCTTCCCGCATAATGTAAGCTCTGCTACGTCTTGGAAATTTTTTTTTTTTTTTCTCTTTGTCTCAGAGAGTACTCATCGATTTTTTTTGGCGAATTTCCACGTGGCTTCCTTCGTGGATTCAAAATTATTTCCGTATCCAACGCAGTCGATTGCAATTCGCGCGATCCTTTCGCTGGTGCAAACACCCGCGGGTAAACAGAGCTCCGCCGATTCGATTTTCTTGGCACTGTAGCTCGAGCATCGATTGTTATTTGTACCTATACAGCGCGGAAAAGAGAAGGAAGAAAAAAACCCCCCAAGAATAAGAAAAGGGGAAAAAAGGTCCCAATTATTTTCAAAACAACTCATTGCAATCTTATATGCATATAGGAAATGGCACGCTACATTACCCGCAATTTCTCAATCGGGCTCACTTTCAAATTATCGCGAGAGGTGCACATACATATAAATATATATAAGAATGAGAGGAAAAAAAGGGCAAGCTGTACTTTGCTCGTGCCGCAACGATTGGCCACACCCCCCCCCTCTTCCATACCCTCTCGCGTGCGCGGCTAGAGCTTTCTTTCTCCGCCCCGCTCTTATTACGCGTGATACCAGCCACGTACATATATATACACACGTAGGTAGCCCTACACGACTTCTCCTCTCTCTACTTTCGATTAAAGTTTAGCCCATTCAGCCCCGTCTAATCTCCCCCCTCTCTCCCTTCCCGTCCTTCGTTCCCGCGTAGGTGCACCGAGCAGCCCACTCACCCGTACCCATCCCAGCTCCTGTCCCTTGTAATTTCTCTCCTTTGTTTTTATAACCCTGGTGGGCCGCTGTACTTCGTGTTTGCTTCGCTCTTCTCGCGCGTAATGGCCTTTCTCATCCTCCTCCTCCTCCTCCTCCCTTGGGGCTCTTTTATCCTGGCGAAAGCTCATCGCGTGATCCCCCACCCCCACCCCTTTCCCCTCATAACCTGTGTGTATACTGTACGTATACACGTGTAGGTTCTCGAGTGCGTGAAAAGAACGCGCTCTTCAAACTACACGTATCCCTCGTGCACGCGCTCTCGCGTCTGGATGTCCGAAAGGGTAAATATTGCCCTCTCTCTCTCTGAGGGATCGCTTTAGTCTGTACTGTTTTCCTCTCCGCTCCCCTTTTTTTCCCTTTCTTTTTTTTTTTTGGAATCATCGCCAAACAAGCGAGATTTTATCCTGCACACTTTTCCTAATCGATCGCCCAACAACCTCCAGGGGTTTTTTCATATGCTCGTGTCTTCAAAGAAAACGGTACGACTCGATTACATTTCTTTTTTTTTTTTTTNTTATATATACACCCGAGTCCGGTGTAATCAAACGCCGGCATTTGTCCGAGCTGCGATAGGGGGCCAATCACGGACGGCGCGAACATTAGACGCAAACACGGGGGAGGGTGCATATACTACACCCTCCGGGGATCGATGCAGAAAGCGAGACGATGGGCAATCCGATTATCCTCTCTCTCTACTCTCGAACTTGGCGAAAGCTCGCGTCCCGTTATGATAATCGCGAGCACGCGACTTTATTATTACACTTGGCGGGCGGTGCACTGTCGCCAAGGCTTTTGAGCACACAATTGCTCGCCAGGTGTCTCCTGGATCCGGCACTAACTATCCTTGGGACATCTGATTTATTATCCTACTGAATCGTATCTCGCAAACATCCAACACCTATATATCTTTTTTATCTTGAAGTCTGACTCATTGAGCTCTATATTTTGAATAAAAAAAAAAAAAGGTCTAATTATTTTTCTTACCAGTTTTTAACTTTTTACCACATCGTACACGCATGAAGTCTTCACACGTTTTGGATGCCCGCGTGTGGAGTGCATTCCTAATGGCCTCGATAAAGCAACTCCCTCGACTCACCTCTCCATAATACACTTCCGTGCATCAAACTGTACACCTACGTGTATGGACGAGGAGTGAGGATTGCAAAGAGCAAATGCCCGAGCTTACCCCCTAAGGATGCCGCTGATGCTGTTGGGTCGGTGCTTTTGCCGAGGCTAGTTCAAAAGCGCCAACTCCATATGTACGTGTGCACTCTCGGGCGGAAAATCCTTCTGCGCGGCCAACTAACTGTGCTCACGCCTTTTTGAGCTTTTGTTATACATAGTGACTGGGTACGGTCTTTCTATTTTTTCTTCTACGAGGATAATGCTATCGTAGCGTAAAAACGAATTATATGTGCGCCAAGTAGGGAAATGTGATTTCTTGCATCTGCTTAATATACGACAGGGACAAGTGGCGAGAGCCCGTTTCTACTGCAGGAGATTCATGGCTAAGGTTTATCTTCGAAAGCGTCCAATGCGGCATGGGCTATGGCTTGTAACTCTCACGCTTAGGGTTTGAAATGCTATGTATTGAAACTAATGAAAGTTGATGATTTTTCAACAATTTTTTTTGTCAAGACCAACCTTTAGCAAAGCGATGTTTAATGTTTATCGAGTATGTAAACAACTAATGTATATCGAGTATGTACCCAAATAAGTAGGTATCACTATTTAAAAACATGACATTGTTTCGTAAACGTTACCGATTACTTAAACTACACTTACTAGTGAGTGTTTTTCGTAAGAAAAGTTTATAGTCCGGACATAATAACTATGGTTATAACAACGGAATCAGGTATACTTAAAATTTAAAATAAAACAATGTTAAAGATATCGTACAATGTTATACTTTATTTTCCATAAAATTTACGTATATAAAAATAGCTATATTTGACAAGTAAGACCTTTTAAGAATTCGGAGTTTACTAAGTGTACTACAATAAATTAATAATCATTCATTTACGTAAAAATTGAATTAAAATATATTGACTTGCGCAAAAGTCTTGATGCGTTCTGTTTTCTTTGGCAATAAATATCAATAATAAAATTCTCTTTTTTTTTTTGACGACGCCTCACATTTTTTATTATCTATTATATTATTTTTACTATTTTTACAACATAAAAAAGTACAGTTTTGAGTACAAATAATATTGCATTGGTTCTACATCATTAAAATGTTACCACAATATGTCGGCAACTAGTCATAATCTAGTTTTAAGTTTTAAAAGGTTTTTTTTTAATCTGATTATCAAATCTATGGAAAAACAAGAAACAAGTATTTTTCCTCGTTGGGCGTTTTAACTATTTTTTTTGAAATTTTAAATTTTGCTGTGCCCTGGAGTAAGTCTTCGCCTCACGAGCGCAATCCAGCCGGGGCTGTCCAAAAATCCTCAGGCTTAGGGGAAGCCCCGGTAAATATGACGCTTGAATGACGAAAACCACATATTTTATTTGGGTGCAGCATCTCCTCTAGGGCAAGCCTCGAGTCTCAGGAAGTTGCAAAGCAACTTGGCACCACGTATACTGCGGTTGCATCAGTGGCTCTCGTACCTTGTCGCTTTTGAGGGTGCACGCACGCGTTTTAATGTACATTAGTTTTTTTTTTTTTAATAATTAAAATTGAGTACGGGTCCATTCGTAAACATGTTTATAAGCTTGAATAATAAACCTGCCCCTATTGTAATGAATAATACAGCAACGCTCACAAATACGTAGCTGTTATTGTTAGTTTTTTTCAGTTTTAATGCTTTCCTTCGACATTTGATCTCCTCGACGACATCACTAAGCAAAGGATCTTGTAGTTTTTCCTTGCAGTTATCGAAAAACTCTTGCAATTGGCCTGGTTTGTTTCCACGTTCCTCATACTCAAACGCTTGCATTAGAAAATCAACCCTATCAAGGTCCTTAACGTATCGGGCTTCTGGAGATTGGCGTTCTTCATATTCCTAGGACGAATTTATGAGTAATACATGCATTATTCAATTCGAAGTTAAAAAGCATTGTTAATTAAAAATTTAGGTGATTGATGATTATGTTTACCACGAAAATATTTAGGATTTCTTTGCCCCTTTCTCCAAGATCTTTACAGATCTCGTTCATTGCCTCCTTTTCCATTTTATGCTTATCTTCTGGTGAAATTCCGCAAAAAGGAGTTATATCTCCAACTATGCATTCGGCTAAATCATGGACTAAAGCCATTTCAATTAATCTACATGAAAAAAAAAAAAAAAAATCAAAAAACAAAAAAAAAAATCAATGGAAAAGTTCAAACATATAAAAAAATATAAATAAAAGGGTTTTAAGTTACAAAAAAATAATCTGAGGACTAACTTTGATTTATTTAAATTCTTCTTGGGGTCAACTAGGAAGGAAAGCATTGCCATTCGGTACATATGTCCTGAAATGGTTTCCGGGTCGGGAATATTTTTCCTCACCCAACCAGTCCTCTTAATGTGCTAAAACCAGATAAATGCAATATTTTGAGGCCATCAAATATTTCGCGTAACAAATAATAATTTTCGGTTGTGGTTGACATGTAACATCATTGAAGAACATGTTGGACTGAACTCAAGTTTTTTACTCGTCCAGTAATCGTTAAAATGTATTGTTTCGGCAGTATAAACATATTTTATTGAGTAAATTGTTATATATGTAAGGGTAAAATAAGTTTTTATTTTTGACATTTCAAAGCCAAAGGAAAAACGACAAGAAATCATTTTTTGTATCTTTTGTACTCGGACGGCGCGAACATTAGACGCAAACACGGGGGAGGGTGCATATACTACACCCTCCGGGGATCGATGCAGAAAGCGAGACGATGGGCAATCCGATTATCCTCTCTCTCTACTCTCGAACTTGGCGAAAGCTCGCGTCCCGTTATGATAATCGCGAGCACGCGACTTTATTATTACACTTGGCGGGCGGTGCACTGTCGCCAAGGCTTTTGAGCACACAATTGCTCGCCAGGTGTCTCCTGGATCCGGCACTAACTATCCTTGGGACATCTGATTTATTATCCTACTGAATCGTATCTCGCAAACATCCAACACCTATATATCTTTTTTATCTTGAAGTCTGACTCATTGAGCTCTATATTTTGAATAAAAAAAAAAAAAGGTCTAATTATTTTTCTTACCAGTTTTTAACTTTTTACCACATCGTACACGCATGAAGTCTTCACACGTTTTGGATGCCCGCGTGTGGAGTGCATTCCTAATGGCCTCGATAAAGCAACTCCCTCGACTCACCTCTCCATAATACACTTCCGTGCATCAAACTGTACACCTACGTGTATGGACGAGGAGTGAGGATTGCAAAGAGCAAATGCCCGAGCTTACCCCCTAAGGATGCCGCTGATGCTGTTGGGTCGGTGCTTTTGCCGAGGCTAGTTCAAAAGCGCCAACTCCATATGTACGTGTGCACTCTCGGGCGGAAAATCCTTCTGCGCGGCCAACTAACTGTGCTCACGCCTTTTTGAGCTTTTGTTATACATAGTGACTGGGTACGGTCTTTCTATTTTTTCTTCTACGAGGATAATGCTATCGTAGCGTAAAAACGAATTATATGTGCGCCAAGTAGGGAAATGTGATTTCTTGCATCTGCTTAATATACGACAGGGACAAGTGGCGAGAGCCCGTTTCTACTGCAGGAGATTCATGGCTAAGGTTTATCTTCGAAAGCGTCCAATGCGGCATGGGCTATGGCTTGTAACTCTCACGCTTAGGGTTTGAAATGCTATGTATTGAAACTAATGAAAGTTGATGATTTTTCAACAATTTTTTTTGTCAAGACCAACCTTTAGCAAAGCGATGTTTAATGTTTATCGAGTATGTAAACAACTAATGTATATCGAGTATGTACCCAAATAAGTAGGTATCACTATTTAAAAACATGACATTGTTTCGTAAACGTTACCGATTACTTAAACTACACTTACTAGTGAGTGTTTTTCGTAAGAAAAGTTTATAGTCCGGACATAATNCATTTTAGCCGACGAAACGCGTTGGTCTATTGCGCTTATTACAGGCGGCTTGGCAGTGTCGGGTGGGTTAAATCGCGTGACGTTGGTGTAAGGACTAGATCCGGCTGAAAATTTTTTTTTTTTTTTTTTTTTTTTTTCGTTACAAAAGCTTTTACTTCACCACAGCACAAATAAATAATGATTAGAGTTTAAATGTGTTTCAGTTAATTTACTGAAACTAAAGTCACGTAGCTCACATTAGTATAATGTATATCAAGTACGTAATGTAATAAAAGTTTAAATAATCAAAAGAAAAAAAATCTGATAGAAAAAAAAAGTTTAAGTAAATAAATAAAATTCTCTTCAAATAAGATACTATTTTAAATAACAAAAATTTTGTCCTGTTTGAAATTAATATTTTCGTACAGCAAAAGAGTATAATCTTAATTCAAGAAATTATCCACTTGAAACCATTCTAGAAAATGTTTTCTTGTATTCAAAAAATTTCTACTGTCACATTTTTTCGTTGTTTTTCAAGTTTTTAGTTATTATGAAGTCGTTTATAATTTTTTTTTTTTCAACATTATTTAGCATCGTTTGGAACTCGGAAGGAAATGCTGATATGCAACTCAACAAAATAACGATAAAATTTTTTACTTTGCGAGGCTCTTACCAAGATCGAAGATACCAATTATACATCATTATCGATACAATCTTCGATTATCTTTAGACTGAGGGTATAGTTTTCTAAATGTGTTAGTGTAAAATAATAATTTAAAAAACAAAATAAGCAAGGAACAGTGTTTACATTAGCTATAAATGAGCATTTTAAAATATTGTCAGAAAAAACTTAATCTAATTATTTTCCTTCTGCGTATAATTAACTACGAACGAAAGCAACGGCTAAACATACTCAATCTTCTTTTCTTTCTTAACTGTATCTAGCCAAGGCGATATAGCGTTATTTAGCCTAGAGATATTTATGACTTAACAACTATCGTAACGCTACCGCGGACTAGCATCTAAACTCGATCTTGACGCTAGTGAGCTTTGAAAAAATAAATGATAACGAAGCATTGTCTTTGTTGAATTTTCAGAAAAATTTGGAATTTTTGAGATACATGCAGTTCAAAACTCTCGCTCGAAACCAAAAATTTATGAGAATAAATATAAATTGTTCTAACGACTTAAATTTAATTAGAACAATACAAAAAAAAAAGTTATCTACGATTCGAGAATTTTCTACTCTACTATTTTATTAACACTAATTATTATCCTGCTAATAATTGTAAAAAGTACATCGAATTATTTCAAAGGTAATTCGTTGAAATCTCTATGATGGTTTGGGTTTCCAACCTAAAAAAATTGAAAAAGGACTGCACGAATTATAAAAACATTTTAAAATAAATCTATTAATTTGTAGTGTGTTATTTTTTCCACCTAATAGTCTCTTATATTTTAAAAATTATAGTACTGTAAAATGCATATTATAACAATATGAATTTCAAATAAATTTTTTGGAGTTACTGAACCATCTTTTAAGGTACTATACTCCAATAAAGATTCTGTTAGTTGTTTATGTTTGCTTTTTATTTTTTAATTAGTCGAAAATTGTATAGCATACCTTTAGACGTCCGATGTACTGCATAAATTCAATTATTTTGTTTACATCCACACTGTTTTTCGTACCGTCTTCATAGCTTGTACTATTCATCTTGATAGGTAAATATTTCCCTTAATATGCTAATGGTTGATAATCAGTCAATAGCTACAAGTGATCGACACTCAATATTTAGTTTGATTTTATTAATAATGAGTACTAGTAGGTGTATCTTTATTGAAGTTGCCAAGTCGACTGACACATCAGAAGCAGAAACACGTCCACGAGACTTGAGTCTTGAGCCGCGAATCGAGAGTTGTATACTCGATTTATGAGATATCGATATTTTAATCGATATTCACAGTAATCGACTTTGGAATAACCGAAATTTTTGTCAGGCAAAAATCAAATTTAAAATAGAAGTATCAACAAAAAAGCAAAAATTCAGTATAATAGTGAAGAACAATTTTAATTTAATTCATTTTAATAAATTAGTGCAAAGTTAAAAATTTTTTTTTCAATATAAGCAAAAACTAAGTCTTNTAGCTTGCATTTACGCAAGTTTGCCCGAAGCCTCGAGTGCACCCATCACTTTATCGGCGACGCCCCGCGACAAAACTCGGCTATCCGTGTCCATATACATACATGTACTCGTAATAACAATTTATTGCGAAAGTTCGTGCTCCGTGTATAGCGTGTGTGTGTACCATCAGGTTGCAGTTCCTAAGGAGAGAGTATCCCCTCCGTGAAAATGGAAAAAATACGAGCTGCCCGGGGACCGTCTCGTCGGTCTAAAAGCTTGGGGGTGAGCAGCGGAGCCGCGCGCGATCGGAAATAAGTAGGTAAGGTACGTGCCAGCCCTGCCGGAACTCACCGCGACGGACGAACACTGCTCGGGGTCTCGGCGCCGAAGAACATCCATATACAATCGTATTTTCGTATCTGGAATATAAATTATCCTTGGTACAAACGTGTAAATGAGGAGATTATTGACGCAATTACACTGGCATATTTTTTTTAATTTTTTTTTTTTTTTTTTTTTTTTTTGTAAGAGAAGACAAATGTAGCATGCTACACAAAAATTTCTTAGACTTTATAAAGTGATAGTTTAAAAAATCTATCAGCACTGATATTAAATTCATCGATTTCAGTAAATCTCTATGAAACTCATTTCCGGCGACAAAATGCGTGATTATCACTAAACTTTGTTAGAGGCTGTTGATAATTTCAACCGTCGGAAGCAGTATATGTGGAAACAATTTACATTTAAACGATATTAAAATATTTTAAACAAAGCTGTTAAAATTATTTTGAATTTTCTAACGCAACTTTATTTCAACATTTAATACGATTTTTTTTTTTTTTTTTTTCGTTACAAAAGCTTTTACTTCACCACAGCACAAATAAATAATGATTAGAGTTTAAATGTGTTTCAGTTAATTTACTGAAACTAAAGTCACGTAGCTCACATTAGTATAATGTATATCAAGTACGTAATGTAATAAAAGTTTAAATAATCAAAAGAAAAAAAATCTGATAGAAAAAAAAAGTTTAAGTAAATAAATAAAATTCTCTTCAAATAAGATACTATTTTAAATAACAAAAATTTTGTCCTGTTTGAAATTAATATTTTCGTACAGCAAAAGAGTATAATCTTAATTCAAGAAATTATCCACTTGAAACCATTCTAGAAAATGTTTTCTTGTATTCAAAAAATTTCTACTGTCACATTTTTTCGTTGTTTTTCAAGTTTTTAGTTATTATGAAGTCGTTTATAATTTTTTTTTTTTCAACATTATTTAGCATCGTTTGGAACTCGGAAGGAAATGCTGATATGCAACTCAACAAAATAACGATAAAATTTTTTACTTTGCGAGGCTCTTACCAAGATCGAAGATACCAATAATAAAAATTGTAAGAAAGTTTTTATGCCCATTTGTTGGTGAAATAGACCAGTAAACAAATAAATGAGGCTCAAAGTTTTTCACCTGCACACACTACTTCAACGCTCGACGCGTAATGATTTTCACGTTATTTCCCGGAGCCTTGGCGTATACAAAGCTACTCCAAAAGTAATCCTCGCAAAAATCCCCAATTTTTTTTTCAGCAGCACTATCGTGAGCAGCATTTTTTCGGGGCCACGAGGCAAAAGCTCCGTAGGCCCATCTCTCTTTCCCCCTTCCACTCGGCGATTATTATCTCTCGCGACCTCTCTCTAAATGCAAAACAAACACACCCCCACTTTCAAAGCAGCAGCGGAAGAGCACAAAAGTTTTCGCATCCAGGACACACCTGGATAAGAATCGCGGTCGTTTGGAATAAAATGAAAGGCCGAGAAGCACGGATTTTTCGCGAATTTCCTCGGACGTGTTTTCCCGCGTCGTTCCTAAAATACCGACCCGCCCACGCGCGCACACCCACGGGGAGCTCGTTGTTTTTTACGCGAGCCCGGGCGTGTCCTATTGGCGCCATTTTTATCGCGGTCATTTGTATCATCGTTTTTTTTCCCCCGATTTTCCCGAGCTCCAGTTCGCCCGCGGTCGAAGGGGTATACAGGACACCCTGGATACAGGAGAACTGAAATATACTGCTGGTTAATCTTACGTCCACCGCGCGAAAAATATATTGAATCACCCATACATATATATACATTGGCGCCCGGAAATGGGTTCGTCCGATCCATTTTTTTTTTTTTTTATTTCCCCCATTTTTACTCCATTTTTTCCACCCGCAAGATTGCGCGGTGAATTTAGTTCGGATATCTTTCATTTCACGCGGGCTGCACCATTGCCGACGATACAATATCTCGCCACTAATAGATCACCGATGAATCTCAACGACGCGCCTATACATAGACAGTAGTAAGAAATCAAGGGCCCAAAAATACAATGTTATGTATACCCATGTACATAATGTAACACCATCATTTTGTTTCTAATGAATCGGTAAAACTATGTACATTTGTACAATTTAAAAAAAAAAAACTCCTGATGGTACTTATCCGAGTCCGGGCCAACTTTTCGTCCCGATTACCTTTGGTCGAGCACCCCGTAGGTAGGTATATAAATATTTCACGCCAGAGATAAGAATAGCTCGCTTCGGCGCACAAGCGCAGGCGAACTGGAAACAAGCACAATAATTTTCTCTCAATTATCAGCATCGGCTAACTCGGTGGGTATTATATGGATTTTCGAGTGCCCCCCCCCCTTTAGTACTCATATTTCCCCCATCTGTATGTTCAACTTTCCATCGACTATACGTACTATACAGAGTGGCTCTTCTTCCGTACAAGCGGTGCAAACAAATGGGAACCAAGTAACGTAGGGAATTATCTCGGAAGCGCAGTTAATCACGGGTGAAACGAGATAACGAGGCGCACTCGCGGTGCGTCGAAGTGGAAGAAATCACTCCGACAGACGCGTGTTACGGGTATACGTAATAATATATATGTATATACACGCATACCGGTCGCGCACTCGTATAGCTTGCATTTACGCAAGTTTGCCCGAAGCCTCGAGTGCACCCATCACTTTATCGGCGACGCCCCGCGACAAAACTCGGCTATCCGTGTCCATATACATACATGTACTCGTAATAACAATTTATTGCGAAAGTTCGTGCTCCGTGTATAGCGTGTGTGTGTACCATCAGGTTGCAGTTCCTAAGGAGAGAGTATCCCCTCCGTGAAAATGGAAAAAATACGAGCTGCCCGGGGACCGTCTCGTCGGTCTAAAAGCTTGGGGGTGAGCAGCGGAGCCGCGCGCGATCGGAAATAAGTAGGTAAGGTACGTGCCAGCCCTGCCGGAACTCACCGCGACGGACGAACACTGCTCGGGGTCTCGGCGCCGAAGATTTGAAAATGGGGATACACTGTGCGGTGGAGAAAAAAAAAAAAAAAAAAAAAAAAAAGATAGCTTAAAACTTACCTTTACGGACGTGCGTTAAAAAATGCCCACGGAGTGGGGGTGGAATAAGTTGGTAATGCTCGAAAACGCGACAGAAAGTCCAAAGCCTCGAGGGGGGGCACGGCGGAACTGCCGCGAAAGTCCTACGCGCGCGAACGGACAGCTTTACGACGCCCGGCGCTGAATTATTCCTTCGGCCGCTTAATAATACACACACACACATACCAGGAAAATTTATCAGGGTAATATCGCTCAGCTCCACATTTACCAACCGCGCTCTTGCTTCGCTATGCACAGTTTTTTTTTTCTCTCTTTCATTAAGTAGTACCTCGGCTCGTAACACATTCTGACGCTTATGGATTGGAAAATTAAAAAAAAAAAAAAAACTGGTATAGCTGAGTATTTAAGTAAACTTTGTTACCTTTTTTTCATCCCCCATCCCTGGTAGAAAATTATTACATAAGCTGGCTAGAAACTCGTTTTCGTACACGAGTAAATGGGCTCATAAAATGTTGACCATTTCTTAGCGAGTTTAGGTGGTAACGGTTCTTACAAGGGGTTCGATGGCACAATCAGCGAGCATAGTGTCCGCTAGGAAAAGCAACCGCAAGATTCGTCAAAAATGGACGCTTGTCCCCGCAGGGTTGGGACATCACCGTTTTCCTCATCTCTCGGGCGGGGCGTAGATAAATTAGCCCCGTTGAAATTTAATTTTCTCATCACTTTTGCCTCTCCCCCCCCCTAATTGGAGCATCAACAAACACTGCACTCGCACCTCGCGCAAAGGATGTGTTATTTGTGCCCAATTTTTCATGCAGCGAATCCACACACGTGCTCTCTGCAAATTAATTGGCGCCATCAGTTTGCCGACTCAGGGCCCCTCGGCTAATTTGCGTACGGAAAATTTGATTCATCGCCCGCTTCGATCCCCCCCACCCTTTGTCACTGTGTTTCCAAAAAATCATTCCTCTTCCCGTAAAACACATCCACAGGCCGCTCGGTCTTTTTTAATGATCGCGTCTCTTAAAAATGGCCCACAACCCAATTAACAGTCATCTCTGCGTGTACATAATTAGCGTTGCTCGAAATTATTACGAAAATTACCCTCCAAAAAAAAAAAAAAACCTCTCGCACAGGAGACTGGAAGCGCGTCAAAGTAATTTGATTCGGCATAAAATGTATATTCTGTACAGAGAGAGAGAGCGCGTCTGTGCAGCGGAGCCGCAATGAAAATTCCATCAGCGTGGAAGTGCTCTCGAGTCGGTCTACACGTTCCCCCTTCGTCCCGCGTCTACCTACGTACATATATATACACATATAATATACACACAGAGAGGAGCGAGCGCAATGTCCCGATTCAATATGAAATCCCGTTCCACGTGTACTTAATACGACTCGACTGGGAGGACAGATTGCACGCCCACCCGTACGCAGCATCTGCATCCGTAATTTCGCCGCAAGGAGTACACGGGAGCCCAGACCACCCCTCCCCCTTTTTTTTTTTTTTAATTTCCAGCGGTTGTTATGAATACACGCGGGGTCAGCCGTTCCGCAGCTATTTTTCCGCGCTCCTCCGCTCAAGAAAGCCGCTTGCCCGGAGGATTAATTTCACCCTTGTTCCTCTCAGCTCCTCCATAAAGCAGAGCGCGAATAAACAAAAGAAAAAAAAAAAATAAATAAATAAATAAACACAAAATCGGGTGCGGAACGTCGTTTCCCGGGGGGAGGGTGGAAAATTGGAGGCGACGTGGTGCGCGAGACCGAAAAAACACCCAGGGAGCGCGGCAATTTAAGCGGCGTCGTACAACGAGTGAAATAAGAAACGCGGCCGTGGACACGTCTCGAGAGGCTGAAGGCATATCGCACAACTAAAGCACGAAGAGCTTGGATTAACGCGCACCACCGTGTGCATGGATATATATATACATACATATCTAAACACACATGTTGGAGTATGGAAGCGAGTATACAGTACACAAGCGAAGCTCGCATATGCAGGGCGCGTAAGTACTTTTGTCAAGCGGTGGACGGGCGAAATTGCGACGCACGTACCTACATGTATAAAACGCTCACGGCTATACATGCCAGAGCGTGTGGTACGTGCACGGGGCGCACATGTGTGTATACAATATTATATCCTCGAGGCTATTATGCGCCTTTTGGTACCGGTGATGCAATGCCTCGGCACCGGCTGGCGGTGCTCTATATCGCCCCTTCCGACCTGACCGTGCACATAAGCAAAGACGCTGTGTGCCTGATTCCTCCGAATTTTTGGGTGTCGCGGCGAGCTGCTCCGGTGAATCTTCTTCGGGAAGCTTGAGGCACGTCACGAGTAATACTGACAAACTAATCCACGTTTTTCTAGAGTTCGCGGGGTCCAAAAATTTTTCCGAAAAGCTCGGGAAATCCATCGTAGGGAGAAACATCATCGCTTGGAAAAGAAAGCCGTTCTCGCGTCGGGGGGGGGGGGGACAAAGACAGCTCCGCGCGTTAAACCCGAGGTGTAATGGATGGGGTGACGCGAGGGCGATCTGTAATTAACGGCTCCTGCTTACCGCGAACGAATTACCGTGACGTGTGAAACGGACGCGCGAAACAGTGATTGGACACGCATTTTATCGCCCGTACATCGGAGCCCATTGGACCAGAAGCGCGTGATTGAGGGCGTACGGGGGGACACGTGGTGTAAAAAAAAAAAGAAACCTTCCGCGGCTCAACTTGAATATTCATGAATGGCCGACTATAATCGGGCGTTTCCCCGCTGATTATGTCCACCTGGACCCCACACCGCCCGCCTCGTTTCGGATCGTTTTATACGTAATTGTCGGGGCTGAATTGGAATTTCATTGGCTCCACTGGGGTATGCCGATGTGCGTACTTACACCGATTCGAGGCCTCGCAAATAACACATCCATACACATGTATAGCCTATACTAGATGGGGTACGCTGCATGTAGCTGTTTTTTCGATCACTGATTTCAGGCTTTTTATGGGATGTCGCGGCGAAAAAGCCAATGATTTCGATTACCAAGTCGTGCTCTGGCTCTTCACTGTATACGTACAACAGAGAAGCTTGGGGGGAGGGAGGGTCAGTTTTAAGCTCCGTCCGCGCGTCCTTTCAGTTGACCGGTGCCGCGTTCGAGCGAAAGCTCTTCCAAACAAACAAACAAACAAAAACAAAAACGTCGAGTGCATAGGCAATGTTACACATACGCGTGTCGCTTGACGTTTCGCTTTTGCCTTAATTGTTGACCGAATGATCGACGGTACCTATACACTCGGGGTGAAAAAAAAGCTCTGCGCGTTCCCCGAAAAAAGCTCCAGTGGCGTAAAAGCAAAGAACAGAGAGAGAGAGAGAGGGAAGGAACAAACAAGTCGAGCGAGAGCGTATACATACGCGTGCACAGAGTACCTATACGTAACGGATGAAGGGCTATATAATTGCGTGCCGGGCCCACTCCGGAGGATTTTTTTTTTTTTGTTTGCCCTTTTTTTCCCGAATAGACAGGTGGGGGGTGGGGGGTGTACACCCAGTTAAAGTATGCCACGAGAGCGAAACAGAGTCATACCCGACGAGGCTCCATCAGCTAATGACGCCCAGATGAATGCCATCCCGAGGATGCGTACGCGCAAACAAAAAACACATGCACCGCTGCTCGATTGAGTGTCCTCCCTGCCCCCCGTAGCTGTTGGGGTTATTATTTGTGTTTCGGTACAGGCTCTTGACTTTTTTTTTTTTTTTTTTTTTTTTTTTTTTTTTTTTTTTTTCCTTTCTATGTTCCCCAACCCCCTCCGCGCGTCAAAACTGCAGCGCGAGCATCCAAAGGTGGCTTAATTACTTTAATGGGGGCGGCTTATTGTTTTTGCCGTAGCTGTTATCGCAATAATTTTGGCAGGACGTGGAATTATAATGACTTGTTTTGCAAGCCCATACACATATAACGGCACGTAGCAGCGCCGTTGTTTTGCTCGTCGGGGCTTTGTGCGGCTAAGGAGACGCTAATTAAGCCGGTATGGAACGTCATGCGTGTGCACGGGAAAGGTGGGTTATACGGTGCCGTGACGGAGGTGGGCTGACGATGTTTCGTTAAACCGATACACGCTTTTAGAGACACGAGGTACACGTAATTTTATAAATTGAAAATTTCTCGCGGCTATCGTTTAGCGTATACACCGAAAAATCGTCCAGCGATTACTATAGGTCCGCGACGCAGTTCCCAAATTAATATACCTACGAGCCCTCGATCCTCCTCGTAAGCTTCACTCTTCAGTCCATCCCGCGGCGCGACAAACACTCGACACTCTCATCAGACTAATAACAATACCCTGTGACCTCCGTGCCCTAGCTCTCGCATCGTAGAGCTTAATTGTGCCCTGTACATATATATATATATGT